>BEXV01001185.1:115906-126340 GCA_003118195.1 Hemicentrotus pulcherrimus
GGGGGGGGGGGTCACACGCAATGACAGAAGAACATAATAATGAAATAATATGTATTTAACAAGACATTCGGCGTGTTTATTAAAACAAATATCACCAATACAGATGAACTTTCATGAAGTATTAATGTATATGTGTCTAAGGTTAAAGGAGTATAGGACATAGGGATGTTGGAAAAGATGGGTGTTAGAACAGAGGGCCGTTCTTGTATAATACTTACACGCAATGGGCAGCCGTGAGCACCCATTGTGAGGTAATCAAAGTAGCCCCGCAGAAGAAATTACCCCTATCGGACCCCTCGTCTACCCTCAAAGATCCAATCCAAGGGAATTCCCCTGGGCGTGCATTGATACCCCCAACAACTCTGGATTGGCCCAGGGAGTAGGCAGGGCGTGTCCCGCAGATACCGGTATCAAGCAGATCTGTGAAGAAATTAATTATTTTGCACACGATATAGATTAAAGTCAAGAGTCAAGGGTTATACGAAAAGTCTATTTTACTTCGTAACTTACCGGTATTCCTAGAATTATTATTTATCATAAATTCATAACTTTGCACTTTGAGAGTTCTTCTTTCGTGTGGGTAGTCCTGAAGGACTTTTGGGGTTTGAAAAGGGATAGAACGAAAGAGAGTGAGAGAGAAATATTCTTTGTGTTTTGACCTGTGGAGGACTATTTGGCATTGTACGAATAGAGGTAGAGAAATTAAGAGAGTTCTTCTTTCGTGAGAGAAGTCCTGAGAAGGACTGGTAAACAAGGTCATGTATTCGAAGAGAGATGGAGGCCCGATGTTCCGAACAGGATGACCGTTAGTCATCAGATATTGGTACCGAGAAGATCTTTGAAGTAATGATGTTAAACACAATATAAATTACATTTAAGGGTTGTACGAACAACCTCATTCATCGTATTAAAAAAAAATACGTTCATGGTTCTTGGTTCCAAACCGATAGCGATATTTTAGACCTTTTCTGATTTTTAACCGGACAAAATAAAAACATATTTTAAACAAAGATGGACATATAAACTCTTTCTCATTTTTCTCGCAATAATTTGATAGATGGGTGTGATTTTTTTCGACGGTTTATGAGTAATCACTCCTTATTCTATGAAGTTTGGCCTCCAATACCGTTGAATTTCTAAAACAAAATTAGACATGATATTTAGATGTTGACCTTACAGCCTTCTGCAGCAAAACATAAGCCTTCACCAGCCTGGTCGTCTGTCAACTGAGAGCAGTCAAAGGGCCAGGGACGGTTGAGGGACTGTTCGAAGGGGAGTTGGCAGGCGTCAGTGATGGCTACACAATCCGAGTAGCACACCCTTTGGGCCGGGCCGTTATGGGTGCATTCGGGATATAGTAGGTTGCAGGTCAGGCTCAAGAGATTTTCATGGCAGGACGAAATGCTGGATACCTGGATAATTCAAAGTACATTTGAGCAATTTATGAGGGTGCCATTCTGGACTGTAATCATTGGCGGAAATCCGGCGGAGGGGGCGGAGGCGTCCCCTACGATGTGGAAAGAAGGTCCCAATATGAAATATCACCTCACGAATCAAGCGTCTTCTGCTTAAACCATGCAACACAATATATACTTAATAACAAACTTACATATTCTATTAGGTTGAGTTTGATTTTATTATTTTTTCCCTTTTTGGGGAGGGAGGAGGGGCCATAAACAGATATTCAACGTCTTCGTTGAATACTTTTAGGTGTGAGCTTTAATATGTCACATTCTCAACTAAAAACATAAATCGGGACAAATCAATTTTTCATGTACTTACAATATTACAAAACTCGGTAAGCGAATGAATAATTTAGTTTGGTTTCTAATATCCCAGAAATGCATTGGGCTCCAACAATTAGAAAATCATACGGCTTCTTCGTTCGAATACTCGCCTTTAAAATTTAAGTAATTCAAGGTTAACTTCCATCTACTTAAATAGGTAAAAAAAGGATTGTGAGTCGATGGGCGACGAAACTAAGCTATAACTATTATCACATTCCACAGGTCTCGCATAATTGATAAATGATATACCTCAGACCTAAGGTCGGCCTATACAAAGCCTTTATCAAGGTCGAATAGCCATAATTATCATAAAAGATTTTACAATTTCAATAAAGTGAACAATAGCCCATCGGCTATGCAATATTAATGTGAGGATTGAAAGGATTAATAGTTTTTTTTTTATTACAAACATAATTATTGTATATTGAGCTAGAAGAAAGAGGTCAGGTTGTGTTTCATCAAGCAATTCGATCTCAAAATCAGTATTTAAAAAAGTATAATACGGATATAGGGTTCTTGTATAGCACTCGTGTCTGTTATACTATTACTAGTACTTGACTCTCATGGCGCCCCATACCCCGGATTTATCATGGCCTCTGTTATGGCGCTCTTGCATTTTAGGGAGTTAATTCCTACCGGGTACCTATTTGTTTCGTCTGGGTGGAGTGACATTAGTGCCGCACAGTGGGCCAGGGGGTCAGGGAAGAACCAAAGTGCGCCAAAATTCATGTTTGGGGATTTATTTTTTATAAATCCAGAGGAAATGTTTGGATTTCCAGGGATTTTCGCTTAAATTTTATTACCAACATTTTCTCTGATGTCTAAGCTCTAAGTTGCTACCAGATTTGGCTGCCCGATTCTGCCCGTTATTATGTTAGAGCCGTTTTCCTTGCAACATTGCCCCGAAAAAATGTGTTTATTTTGGTCCGCGGTGTCAGAGCAAGTGTCACGCGCCCCCTCGCGCCGTGATTTATGACCGCCAATCCTTCATGATTCAGCCGCGGACCCCCGAAACCCACATTTTTCGGGGCAATGTGGCAAGGGAAAGCGGCTCTAACATAACAACGGGCAAGATCGGGCAGCCAAATTTGGTATCAACTTAAAGCTGAGACATCAGAGGAAATGTTGGTATTAAAATTTAAGCGGTACACCACGGAGATCTAAACATTTCTTCTGGATTTATAAAAAACATGGATAATTAGTCAATTTTTCAGTGAATTACCCCATAATATTTCATGAAGATTTTGTTTCTAATAATTTTAAATCATTCATTTAACGAAATGAACTATCAGGAATATGTGAGAGCAATTTCATATCAATAACTTAAAAACTTCATGTTGAATCGAAAGATTTATAAAATAGGTCACTTTTGCACTAAAACTGTGAATATGTAGGATTTTGCTGTTTAAAGTAGTAAATATATACCCTTATTGTGCTTACCGGAATTAAATATTTCACTGAGGTATTCCTCTATGTATTACCTTTCAACTGTGCAAGAAAAAAATTGGAAAAAAAAATCACCCAAACTTAGTTTTGGCGCACTTTGGTTCATCCCTGGCCCACCGTGTGCCGTGACAAAGATTCGTACCCCGTATCTTGTGCTTCCTAGTCCCATGACTATCCACACGACCACGAAATCCATTTAATGGAGCCCCCTGTATAAATTAAACTTACTATTTCTGTAAAGTTTCTCTCTGCGTCCTGTGCGTTTTTTGCCAAGCGATGTGGAAAGAGTGTGGTGTTGTAAGCCAGTCTTTCCCGGCACACCTCTAGTTGTACTAGCTCACAAATCGCTTCAAGTCGGGAAAAAATATATTTTTTAGAAGTCACTATATTTTGTATAATAATGTAGCATTGTCATTAGGTAAGATACCGATATGTTACAACATGTAATTTGTTCAAATGTATTGTTTTGTTCTTGCTCAAGAATAATTGAATGCATTTTTCTTTGGAAAAAAGAAGAAGAAAAGTTTCTAAGTATGTTTCAACGAATAGAATTTATCATGTCATAAAGCAGATCAGTATGTTTGGGTATATATTTATCTGCTTTTAACATATTGGTATCTTTTAGAAAATGTCATTAATTGTTATAATGCCGACGCAAATATGTCAATATGAAAATTCAGCTTCGGCTGTATTTGGAATAGAAGGATGTGACCTAAACATGTTTATTGATAGCATGAACAATACATCATTGACGGATTGATTGGTTATTTTCAAACACATAATCCCTTTTTTATGCGTCAAAGGCGCCTTACAAGGGTCATGGTTACAAACTTCGAAGTTATCTTGTACTTAAAGGGCAAGTCCACTCCAAAAATAACTTATTTACGAAAGAAGCAGAAAAATCAGACAAACCAATCGAAGCAGAAAAATCAGACAAACCAATCGAAAAAGGTTTGAGCAAAATCTGATAACCAATGAGGAAGTTATTAATTTTTGAAAAAATATGTTAAACCATGGAACAATGGAGATCACTACACAATTTGCCAATTCGGTTATCAGTTTGTGACGTCATGTCTTCACTATATATTTTAATCACATTAGTTCCCTTTTTATCTCCCAAAACTTGATTCCCCCATGCCTTTGCCCAGGTTATATGATTTGTTTCATATTGCGTGCATGACATTTCACAAAATCTTTTATGAACTACGAAAAATTGATACTATCTTCTGAATATTGTATATATATATATATATATATATATATATTTCTTTTAAATAAATATGTATCATTTTTAAATAAAAATTCCCATACTTCATGATTTAACTGCAAACAATTCTTCTATTTTAGTGCATCCACACAAAAACATATTACTATCAATCAAACTTGGATGCTGGTGTGAGGAAATAAGATTCTTAGGGGGAAAAGGGAAATTTATAATATAAAGAAAACAATTAGTGAATAAGGAGGCAATGACGTCACAGACTCATGAGTGAGCTGCCAATTTTTTCGGGATTTTCAATTATGATTGCTTTTGTCATCAAAAATGTATAACTTTCTTATTAGTTATCAGATTTTGCTCAAACTTTTTTTGATTGGTTTTTCTGAGTTTTCTGCTTCTATTAAAAGTAATTTGTTTTAGTGGACTTGCCCTTTAACTACCGTACGAACGCAGTCGTGGTCAGGGAACTTAAATCACACAGCACGGCAGATCTTCAAATTAGCGCAATAACTACGAGCAGCAGGGGGTCCTCACCCGAAGCTATAGGGGCGTTCACAACTACAAAAAAGGTGATATTTAAAAATCGATTTGTTTGCATCGCGATCCAAAAATATCTTCTTTTTTTTGCGTGTGTGGACAGGAAAATTCCAGTAATCTTCGAGATTCGCATCGCGATCCAATTCGCAGTAAGTCTTGCGATTTTTCAGAATAATGTGAATGGTATTGAGAATAAATAGTCGATTTATTTAATCCCATGATTCCAAGCGCGTGTTCATCGTCGTGATTCACGCATGCACAGTCCGGACGTGCGTTCTTGCCGTCGAGCGAGAATTCTCCCTGTGTTTGAATGGTATGAGCGGTCGCCACGGTTGATCTCGCACTAATTTACTTCGAGGTTACGCCAGCTTGTATAGTTAACTTGAAAACTCGTTGTTTCGTTCCCGTGTGAACCTTCTTCGCGGTAACGCATCGCTGTAAATAACTTCGAGGTTTTGCAAAAACTTACAGTTTATAACAACAACAGTGCCATGTGAACATTTGTGTAACTTACGACATGAATCTTCGTCTGAGAAGTCCAGACAGTCGTTGAAGCTGTCGCATACTTGCGCGGGAGAAATGCAGAGTCCGCTCCTGCACTGAAACTCATCACCTTGGCAAACTGGAATTTCAAGTTAGGAGAGAATAATATAGAGAAATAGCGTCTATAGAGATCAATTATATAATGGCAATTGTTATCATAATTTGGTTATACCTATCTTACATATATATTTTGTTGTTGTTGCAATATTGTATGATTGTAGCCATCACATAGTTATTCATTATGTGTGCCACACATTTTGTTTATTCTATTTAAGTTAATGGTGTAAATTGTTTCTACAGTGGATATTTATCGTGTTTTGTATGTATTTGTATTTGATATCCAATCTTTTGGTTGCAATAAAGAAATAAGCAATAATAAATTCCAATATAAATGACAATTAATAAAAAGCGTTTGTGAACATTATTAAAAGTGAGATTTACATATGAAAGTGATATATTGGAAGGGACAACAGGAACACGTGAAAATATTATTACGCTATACTCAAGAATTAAGTCATAGTAAGATGGCACAATAGTTATATATTCCACATTATGCGTTACTTTTTTTCTCACTGCAGGCATTTTAAAGATTCTACTACTAGTGTATGGTATATTGTTATTTATATTATTGCTTGTACAATATTGCTATGAAAAAAAATATGTGTAGGCTTTAAATACAGACTTCTACTGTTAATATGTGTGTTATTTCCTCGTATGTTTTAGTCTAATAAACATAATCCTACGCATAATTATATTCAATTCAAGTTTCATTCGAAAAATATAGAATACAATGATGCACATGATGCAGCTAACAACTATCGAGGATAGATATACATATAAAAGATATACATATAAATACATATAAAAGAATATATATTCACAAAACATATCTACATAACATAAAATGCAAAATAATAGCAACAATTAGCCTATAATCACAAATATTATTTATCATCACAATAATTACCTGGACGCTCCACAGCAGTCAGGCGTGCATCAAATCCTCCGTTTGATTTTGAGACATCACTGGTAAATAAAATCCACATGGTATCACCAGGTGATCTTATTTCAGACGTGTAATTTGTACCTGTAAACCGAGCCAGTACGACAGATCTGGCACCATCGGGCCCCGATCCGAAACCGACGACGAGGTTATCATAGTAATATTCGAGGGAAACATCGTTGAAAGTGGCGACGACTCGGGAGTTCTCGGGTGCCTGTACCCGCCATAGGATATTGAGGTTGTCGTCGTAGTTACTCGGATAGTTCGGGGACAATATTTCGATTTCCGAGTTACGGGGGAGAGAAATGGGGTAGATGTCGTCTGCATGAAAAGAACATTTTAACAAGGGAAACAAAATTCAAAGTTTGTGTGCAATTTCTGCTCGTAAAATATAATCATCTATTGAAATTGATATGCAATATGCTATATTTTTTCATAAACAATGACCAGATACAAAAAAATTATTAGGTTCAATGTATACCAACTCCATAATAGCGAAGAGCACGTCTTAATGAGTTATGATATTAATCATTTCTACGAAGTACGCATTGATAACTTCACATCAGCAATATTTATACATTTTTATGTAAATTATCATCTATTTAGATTTCCTTGTTGCAATTTGTCCTGTATTAAGTTTTAACTATATGATATTTCGTATGGAAAAGGAAAAGCATTTAAGCATTTAAGTAAAATTTTGATGTGTACAATTAAGAAACATTTTGACGACGAAATACTGATTCATTCAGCTAATTAGTCAAACATTTTCCTTGGTCAGTTTTTAGTGAAATGATGCTTGTTTACGAATTATCTTACATGTATTTTCTGCAGATGTATACTGCAGAACATAGACAGCCAAGAACCCAAATACGATGTGCATTATCCCCATCTCTCTTCGTAAAAATTCTCCACCTATAGTGGGAAAAAAAAGAATGTTTGATTACGATGTACATTATCCCCATCTCTCTTCGCAAAACTTCTCCACCTATAGTGGAAAATAAAAAAATGTTTGATTACGATGTACATTATCCCCATCTCTCTTCGCAAAACTTCTCTACCTATAGTGGAAAATAAAAGAATGTTTTATTACGATGAACATTATCCGCATCTCTCTTCGCAAAACTTCTCCACCTATAGTGGAGAATAAAAGAATGTTTGATTACGATGTACATTATCCCCATCTCTCTTCGCAAAACTTCTCCACCTATAGTGGAAAAAAAAGAATGTTTGATTACGATGTACATTATCCCCATCTCTCTTCGCAAAACTTCTCCACCTATAGTGGAAAATAAAAAAATGTTTGATTACGATGTACATTATCCCCATCTCTCTTCGCAAAACTTCTCCACCTATAGTGGAAAATAAAAGAATGTTTGATTACGATGTACATTATCCCCATCTCTCTTCGCAAAACTTCTCCACCTATAGTGGAAAAAAAATGTTTGATTACGAAGTACATTATCCCCATCTCTCTTCGTAAAACTTCTCCACCTATAGTGGAAAATAAAAGAATGTTTTATTACGATGTACATTATCCTCATCTCTCTTCGTAAAACTTCTCCACCTATAGTGGAAAATAAAAGAATGTTTGATTACGATGTACATTATCCCAATCTCTCTTCGTAAAACTTCTCCACCTATAGTGGAAAATAAAAATATGTTTGATTATCGTTTAAAAGTTTCTAATGATTCAAACTAGTTGCGTGCGAGCATGCTGTAAATAATTGTTATCATATCAGTGAACATGGTAGGAAAATGTTACAATACAATTTGTCATGTAGGAGAGTTCAGGAAAATCCCACTTTCGATGCAAATTCTTTACGATTGGAAAGGTGCCCTTTTTGGAGTTGTACCCCAAAAGGAAAGAAAAAAACATAAACAAAAATGATATCGCTTCTAACTACTAAATAACATTAAGTGCCAAACACGACCTTTTATTAAAACGATACAATATGCTCTAAACACTCAGGAAAAAAAGTATGCATGCGTATTTTAACCTCCTCATAGATGTTTTCTTCTTCCCAATATGGTGTATACACTCCATATAGTAACTAAACGATTCATAAATATTTGTATGATTTAATGATGAATTCTTTGGCGTTTAAAGCTTTTTTCAATCTCTGGGTCGGAATCTCATTACAGAAAATATTTACAATTGATATTTCCCCCACTGTCTCCACTTCGATCGAAAACATACATTTAACTCTGCAGAAGAAGAAGTTTTCTCTTTTCTTCTATCCTCGGTGAAACCTGCTTTTCTTTTCAAATCTTGCCATTTAGATCATGTACTATCCAGCAATGGAGCCTCCTTTGTGAGAACATACGTTTATTTCTTCGTAAAACCAGACAGCATTGGATTGGCAAGGCCTATGCCGATACCAGCACTTGTCTCGGTTGTTCATGGATATTTTGTGCGAATTGATTAATTTTCTCCAGTGGTACTGATGGGATTCTTTGGGCATTTACCATCGACCGTGATGTGACAGGACTACAATGGAGCGAATTGTCAATGCTTAAGCCCCAGTCCTTCAAATAATGATACCAATTATTCAATTCGTATTTATTTCATACACATCACATGAAGAAGTATAATTTTACATCGCCGGAGGGAAGGATATCAATATTCTAAAAAGCTCATGAATTCATATAATGTCTATACCAGTGATTCAATTATCACTAAAAATCAAAAATATATATATTTCATATCCAAAATGACTTGGGGATTAATAAAACCAAACATATTTATTCGGCATTTAATGCCTGTAATTTTTACACAGAGTGCACTCAGAAAGCAAAGAAGATTAATATATCTTTGTAAAAGTAACAGATTTACACATGTATACATATTTAATTGTATTCATTTCTACATATTAAATTGTACAGTACATTCGCATAGATATCTTGATTTCATTTGTTTCAATTCTTGAGTGACTGACATTAATTCCTTTATTCAAATGATAGTTGAATGGAGAGACTGGAGAGCATGTGTAGTACAGAGATTGATAATTCAGATATGTGTGTGGTAGTGTGCAGAGATGTGAAAGAAAAATCAAGGAATCATTTTGAAGAAATTTTGAGGAAAAATTAATAAAAATTCGTTCATTTTGAAAAGATATACTGTTTTTTTGTTGATCTGGAAAGTGAGGGTTTGTTCAGGATAGTTTACTCTAGTACTAAAGCCTGGCTTTGTTCAACAACTTACCATGATAAGATTATGCGACTGAAAAATTCCTCTGTAGGGCCATGCATTATGGTTCAAGGCATGGCCACACAGAGGAATTTTTCCGGTTGAGGGCCCTTTTTGCGGGGGCGGCCCTAGCAACCACTGCGTACAGTCATGATTCAGGGGCTAAGCAATGGCCTCGTTACTGTGAGGCCCCAGGATAAAAATCTTTTCGATCAGCTATATATTAGTGCCCTTTTGTGAGGCATTAATCCTCATAACTGTCAATTATAACTTAAGGACGTAGGTCCCTTAGCTGATTAGTATAGTAGCACAAATATGATTTAGCAGTCACGCAAAACAACACTCGCAAATTAATATTCAATTAAATCGGAGAATGTATGCCATTATCTAGATCTATTAGAAATAAATCATTTTTTTAATTCCTTCCCTAAACTGGGGTAAAAATAATTATTCCACCATTATGACCAAAAGTGTAGAAGGAATAGCGATTGAGTTAAAGGGGTATAGTAGTTGGTTCTACATCGGGAACTTAACACCACTCGGGCATTTACCCAAAGCATGTGTTGTCAAACACGTGGGGGGGGGGGCGTTCACAAAACTTGTCATCGGTGTCAAATAAAAGTTTTTGTTTTAAGCTTCTGAAATCCTGGCTTCTGATTGGTTATCAGCAGCTTCATCACTTTTTTTTGTTTTTGTTTGGGGGGGGGGGGGG
>BEXV01001186.1:24865-56178 GCA_003118195.1 Hemicentrotus pulcherrimus
ATTAAAGGGCACATATCAGAAATTTCTCAAGTAGCGTGTTATGCCTATTGACGGTGAATTTCGTTCACATCTTTAATCTACATTAGCAATCTTTTTAGCAGTATCTTGCTTATTTTTGCTCTATCTTGTCTCAAAGTTAAGTTTGACCAGCCCACCTATACTTGTTCCAAACAAGTATTATATGTCTAGTTATTATTATCATAGATGTATGTCAGATGTACCAGGAAGCCATATTAATGCAATAAAATTGGCTCATTTTTATATATATGACTATAGCATTGTTCGCGTCCGAATTTATAGCCGGGTCTCCAGTTTGGCAGGGGGTTCGCTCACTCTGAGGCAGGAGCATATCCAGTTTTAGACCGAATTTTTCCGTCTCTATCGTTCGTTATCCTCTTATTGGGGTAAACCTACCCCAATAAGAGGCTAACGAACGAAAGAGACGAAAAAATTCGGTCTAATCCAGTTTAGGCGATTTCATGTTCTAATTTGTTCGCATTTTCTCAAACTCTCTCCTGGCGCCTATTCGAAACTGATACCTACAGACTGCTTACACAATTTTGTTTTGAAGTAGCACGATGCGAACTTTTGTCGTCGTGAGCACAGCGAAAAATAAATGTAGAAACGATTGCATAATCATGTCAATAGAAATGGAGGCTCGTCAACTCATGTGACCAAGCCTTTCGATCGGGATTGGTCACACCCACAAAAATTATGTTAATCTCGTACCTCAGAGTTCAATCACGTCAAGTATACCGGCGAAACGCGTGTAGTCTATATTTCCCACTCGTTTTGTTCTCGGGGAAAACTACCGCCTTCACTATGGTAGTTGTAAGTGCGCTAGCAATTACGTACTTTCCATCAATAAGGTTCTGTTTGAAAGACTAATTGATATCATCCGGTTGCGATACGTCGAAAAACAGGTCGAACGAAGGTGAATTCGCCGGTAATTATTTCGTTTTTGTCCAGAAAACAACGACTAATGACCACTTCAGGGCGCTTCAGATATCACCATATATCATTAAAAACCGCTACGGTTCTTTACTGAACATTTATTTGGATAGAAAGGTGGATTGGTACTGCGAATGAGTTGTTGAAAGTTGAGTCAGACAAACGACGGAGCGGCGCAGGCTTTGGCAGCTCGTGGAGCTGAGCAGCTAGAAGGTGCACAGACAGAGACGTTGAGAGGGGACGATCGGGCGATACTACCGGTCGAGGAAGAGTCGGAGTCAGTCGCTACAGCTATTGTGATAACATGGGTTCGGTGGGGCGGTTGGCCTCAAGAACATTATTTCGAGCATCCACAAGCAATATTTATTGCCCTCACAGGAGAAAATTATCCTTATCCCTGCAGCATTGCCATGAAGTGAGTCTAGTTATCTAAACATTACATTTTGTTAATTTTATTAAGTAACAAGTTACACATGCATGCTAGCGCTAGTTGCTACTGCTTTAGACCGAATTTTTCCGTCTCTTTCGTTCGTTTAATAGCCTCTTACTGGGGTAGGATCTCTCTTTAGAGAGAGCCGACCCTACCCAATAAGAGGCTAACGAACGAAAGAGATGGAAAAATTCGGTCTACTACTGCTTGAAATAGATTGCATGTNAATAAGTATCTAGACTATAGGAGAAAATGATGTATTCTTCTTTTCTATCCAATCGTTTTGTTTATCGTAATAATTTTGTTGTATGCACTGAATGATTTTGTAGTCACATTTCTATTACGTTCAGCTTTTGTAAAATGTATTGTAAAAATACATTGTCTTTCTCACAGAAAATTGTTTTAGTTACATTTATGAGACATATATTTTCCTTTTCTTTTGGTAGTACATTTAGTATCCATGCACAGCTCGGTTGTATCTTGGCAGCTGATCCACCCATTATGAACATTATTATCACAATTATTATTATCATTAATCATTGATATTATTACTTATTGTTATTATCATCATTATTATCATTATTATTACTACATGTACTTTGTTTCATCCCATTTCAGCAAAGCCTACCGAGCTTTGGTCTTCTGTTCGATATCGATGGTGTCCTGAAGAGGGGTAAGACAGTACTACCTGAAGCAAAGGAAGCTTTTCGCTTACTTACCAATGACAAGGGCAAGATGAGAATACCCACTGTATTTATCACTAATGCTGGTAATTCGCTCAGAGAGCAGAAAGCCAGTGAGCTTGAAGATATCCTGGAAGTACCGGTAAGAGGGTTAAAATCTTTTTCAATGTTTGAGTCAAAAGATGTTGGAATTCAGAAGTCTATACTGTGTGAGTCGGAAAAAAGTTTACATCTACATGTAACTATTTGCTATTTATTTAAAAAATAATCTATGAACAGTAAATTATAATACATCTTATGGAAGAGTGTTTTATCCCAAATCATTTGGTATCATTTTTGTGTGGTATGTGTTCACGCTTGGATGAACAGGAGGCATTGTTTGCGAGAGTGCAAAAATCGACTTGCACCAAAGTGAGGCCTAGCGGAGTGAGAGAATGAATTGAATGTATCAAATGAAATGCATTGCATATGAGTTTTGCAGAAGCAAAATCACACACACAAACACATACAGAACGCGCACAAATTTTTGTTGATGTTTGATATGTGTGGCATGATTAATTTTGTTAGGGATGTTATTTGGATCTGTAGAAACCGAATTAATACCCAAATCCCAATTGTTTTCCCCAAACATCACATACATGTAAGCAGCTTTGGCGCAAGTTGATTTTTTGCACTCTCGCAAACAATGCCTCCTGTTCATCCAAGCGTGAACACATACCGTGCAAAATAATACTAAATGATTCAGGATAAAACACTCTTTCATAAGCTGTATAATAATTTACTGTTCATTGATGATTTTTAAAAAAATAATTAGTAATTTTCAGGTGTACCGGTAACCTTTTTTTGGACTCGCACTAAACAGTGTAGATACAGCATTATGATTTACATGTTTATGACAGCTGATGTTAACATTACCCTTTTCCCACAAAATTGAGATTACTTTTCATGTAGATTCTAAGATTTATGATTTAAAAAATGCCAATAATATTAGGATTTAGAATTTTTGAGTGATTATCTTGACAGGAAATTTACCACTTGCATATATTCCTTTGATAGTATTTGGAAGAGAAATGCCAAAAGCTACCCCCTTTAAAAAGAAAAGAATAATATTAATATTTTATTTTTTTTAATCAAGGAGATTTCAAATATCTTTTGGGAAAATTTGGGGTGGAATTTTGTCAGTGTAAAATACATTAAATGCTACTACCGGGTATGCTAGCCAAAATAGGAACATTATACATCTTTCCATGTTTTGTGTTTGGTTAACTTCAGTGTTTACTGTTAGTTTTTGTTTTGGGTGGGGAGGGGATTTCCTTTCTTGATGTGTTCATACAGGGAATGTTACACCATTGGAGTTCTCAGCCCACTGTTTGTGTTCATACTAACACAACCTACATGTATGAATCCATGCGCACATGCATGTGCATTCAGATGACTCAAAGCTGGCCCGAGGCCAGTGTTATACAGTGTTCTTTGAGGGTATTGGACCTCGACAGTTCACCCACAGTATGCATTGAACTTAATGATTTCCTTTGTTTATTACACATGACAATCCTGATCTCATATCACATGCACCTCCTTGTCTTAGACTTTTGTTAACTGTATGAATAGGCCACCTTTATTAGTATAGGCCTAGGTAGAGAATAAACAAAATAATTAACAGTGGTTTTATGTACAGTGTACATGAACATTTAAAAAAGAGGGAAAAGTAAAAGTACATGGGGAACTAGGACTGCCTTTTATTTTCCTCCCAAATCATTTGCCTTTCAATTTTGAATGAAATTACTGAAGTTGACAGTGCTTGGCATCTAAAGCAGTTGCTTCATTGTTAAGAAATGCAATTTCTTATTGCCTTCCTACCAATTCAAAGAAATGGTTGCTGATAACACTCATACATGTACTTCCCAGGTATGATACATGATGTATTATTGAGTTGTCACTACAATTATTTCTGTTTTTATTTTTGAACAGATTTCTCCAGATCAGGTTGTAATGTCACACAGTCCTCTCAGGATACTGCCACAGTTTCATGATAAGCATGTCTTGGTGTCTGGTCAAGGACCGGTAGTGGAAATTGCAAACATGTATCCTTTTTAACTCTATACAGAGGCTCTTCCAAGAAAAAGAGACATACGTATTTAAAGTACACAAACTTAAGAGATTTGGATACATACACGTTGTAGCCTAAAGTAAAAAAAAAATACTAGTATTTTTCTTATACACCCTTGTCAGAGCAGTATGTACACTATGATAGCACTGTGTAAGCCAAACTCACATGTAGGATGGATGCTTTAATACACTTCATTTAATATTTCAAAGAATATACCCAAAAATTGTTTAATGTATCAGTACATGTACATGTAAGTGTGCTATTAATTTTTAGTGTTCTTTTGTCATTTGTTTAACAAGGCCACCAGGCCCTACAAGCAGTATTTGCTAGCTAGTAGTGATATTGTAACCAAAGAATTATATTTCAAATGTTGTGTGCGGTATTAAGTTTAGTTATTCAGTTCATTATCTAATTTCATTTTGTTGAGTATTGAGTGCACATTGTGTGATTGTTACTGGTACAAGATGCTAATGTGTTTTTTCTTCAAACATATATATATACAAACCTGTACTCTCCGGTAGAGTTGCTGGTATCATTTCCTATTTCCATTCTTCCTCTATAAATTTGTATTAATTGGTACAGTAATTGTAACTTGAGAAATAATCAACTTAATAACTGCTTTTTCACGGAAGAAATCAAAATTATATTTAATGGGCTTTCCCCAATGTCTTTTATTTGTTGGGAGAACTATAGATTAGTACAGTCAAACCTGCTTAAGTGGCCACCTGTCTACAAAGACCACCTGTCTACAAAGGCCACATTTGTTGTTTCCCTTGAAAATGGTTTCTCATTGAATCATGTACTAAAGGAACCTGTCTACAAAGACCACCTGTCTACAAAGGCCACTTTTTGTGTTTCCCTTGGGTGGTCGCTATAGACAGGTTTGACTGTACAATGCTTGTGTTTGAATTAGGCTTGGAACTGGGTTCAGTCATGATTATTGTATCAGATCTGACAGCGCAATAAAAGCACTGATGTTTGGAGAGAGGTCTACTGTTACAAATCATTGTTTTGCATGTGACATTGAACAGTATGCTGGCTTTACTTTGAAATGTGTGCAAATTTATACAATATTCCATGTACTGTAATTTTGCAAGTCAACTTTCCCGGTAGAGTTGCTGATATCATTTCCTATTTCAATTCTTCCTCTATAAATTTGTATTAATTGGTACAGTAATTGTAACTTGAGAAATAATCAACTTTATAACTGCTTTTGCACAGAAGAAAACACATTATATTTAATGGGCTTTACCCAATGTCTTTCATTTTATTTGTTGGGAGAACCAAGAAGTTACCAGCTGGTAACTTCTTGGGAGAACTGTAGATTAGTACAATGCTTGTGTTTGAATAAGGCTTGGAACTGGGTTCAGTCATGTTCATTGTATCAGATTTGACAGCGCATTAAAAGCACTGATGCTTTCAGAGACGTCTACTGTTACAAATTGTTGTTTTGCAAGTGACATTGAACAGTATGCTTGAATGAGCCTTAATTGGCTTTGCTTTGAAATGTGTGCAAATTTATACAATATTCCATGTACTGTAATTTTGCAAGTCAAGCTTTGGAATTAGAAAGATATTTCCAAATTGTTTGATATTTTAATTGAATTTACTTGACTACTTGTACGTACATCTCATTTTCAGCTGTAACTAGAAATGATCTAATGATAGCACAGCATCATAACATGTACATGCTGGGGGAAAAAATAGAATTGGCTCTCAGTGTACAACATCATCTGTACTAAACTGTTGCTAATTCAGAAAATGCAACTCATTAGTATATAATTAATATACAGGTTCATCACATGTCCACGTAGATTACATTTGATGAAACAACATAACAATACATGTAGTACATAGATTTCCAGGTACCATGTACTTTTTCCAAAGATCAATTTTAATCTGGATGCAGATCAACTGTGTGTATTCTGCAAATATAATGTTTGACAGTCAGACAGTCTGAATAATTTACAGTACCGGTAAATAATCATACAATGCTACTTTTATATCAGAATATCCTTTCCTGACTCCATTTGTGGTTAGAGGTTACAGGTACTCGCTGTTTGTTCAGAGATGACTGCCTGTATGTTCAGAACAGGAAACCATGAGGGTGTTTCACAAAGATCCTAAGTCAAACTTAACTATAAGTTGGACTTAAAAATCATGGAGAGCCATTTGTAGCTTTAAAATAAAATATATTCAAAAGCGAAAATTCAAATATTTTAGACTTTTTATAAATTCCACATCAAGAACATGAAATCTCCTTGATAAAAGAAAATATGAATGATTTTTATCAACATTTTAACCTTTTTATAATGACTTAAAAAAAATATTATTATAGATGCTAACGGCTTTCAATAATTGTTAAGTCCAACTTAGAGATAAGTTCAACTTAGGATCTTTGTGGAACACCCCCATGTTTGTTAGGACAAGGACAGGATAGGATAAAAGAGATGAGACCATGCACAGGTGAATGCAGGGTATATGGCAATGCTATTCTATGCCAGCTAGGACCAAACTTAAACTTTAGCCTACAGTAGCCTAGTCTCTTAGGATATCAGCGCATTGATGTGTTTGTAACCAAGATAATTGTTCTCCTGGACAGCTAGACCAGGAAAATCTTGATCATAATTTGTAATGCGGGTAACTTTGCATTGTCGTTGAATGGGAGAAAAGTTTCCTTAACACTAATAATCTCAGGTTGGGTTTTACCAAGGTGATCACTATCGAAGAGGTGCGAGATCTGTTTCCTCACTTAGACTGTGTCAGCCATAAACGCAGGAGACCTTCGTCAAGTGTGAGTATCCACAGGCACAGAAATTTATCATATACCTACTCATAAATTAGATTGTAACACTGGTAGCAAGATTATACCAAAGGTGATGATTGCATGAAGCTGCATTGAACTACTTTTTTCATGGCAACTATGGTAGCTAATTACAAATCCTTTTTAGTATTTCAGGGAAAAGGGAACCTGTGAGCCATTTTTTAAAAAACAGTCATACTCCTTGGACATCATGCATGTGTTCATTAACCTGCTTTTCTATGAGATTTCCGTGATCTTAGGCATATATGACAGTTTGATCAACTGGGCCCGAAGTCTTTGTTCTGTAAAATAAAAACGCATGTGTTCCATGACATGCCGATATAGCCTCAGACTATGTCATCATCATCCTCCTCTTCAGGTCTTTCTGAGAAATCACTCACCCAAAGGAAGTGGACAATATTGGTAAAGAGAACAACGTACAAGTGTAGCGAGTGGGAATAGAATAACAATGGAAGGGGAAGAGGGATTAGAAGTCAAGTATTAGCACCCTTTTGATCATGTTTCCAATGTCGTGTGTAGAACGTACCCACAGGAAGTGAACATAAAAACATGAAGTCCTTGTATTCATTATGTAGGAAATTACCATTAACTTTTATTGAGGTAAACTTATACATGTATATCCGGCTTTGTTTCAAATAAGGATTGATTAAGAACCAGTACAATTGATGCCCCATTGTAAACTGTACTGTTCATAGAATGAATGATGAGCACCAATAAAAAATGTATTTAAAGCCCCTCTTAAAGAGTTGGGAGCCCCAAATTAGCTTAATAATTTGATGGCAAAATTTTACTTAATTGTGTAATGATGTGAAAGAGGACGTCATTTAACACTGAATTCTGCAAGGATTTTCAAAACAAATGTGTTTGAAGACGAATATTGATGAAAGAATACGAAACTTGTGTTTTGTGTTGTAAAATGTTTCTGAAAATCCTTGCAGAAGTCAGTGTTAATTGACATCCTCTTTCACTTCATTATACAAATGAAGTGAATTTTTGCCAGCAAATTTGTTATCCTCCCAACACTTTAATTAAAGAGGCTTTAATCTTCAATACATTGGTGATAAAAAATAGAATGTATTTCAGGTTATTCAATCTAAGCTGGAAGTTAATGTTACAGTAGATCACTCCATGGGAATTTTACTAATGCCAAACAAAATGATGTGTATTATTTGTTTTATGAGATTATGTTTTAATTATTTTACAACATGATTTTACTAATGACTGATCATTAGCATTTGATAATGACTGGTCAATATCAAAATGATGTGTTCTAGGCAAAATAAATGCCTGGTCATGTGTATGCTCTCAACCGATCATTTGATGAGGATCCACATTGTCATCTTATAATACCTGTTAATGAGATGTAACAATCAAACACTACTAATTATTGGCTTAAGGATTGTTTTAAACCAACCTTTAAAAAGAAACTCTCCTGTACATGTCCTGCTATGGAGTAATATGGAATACTATCATTTACTGTACCTTTTTATTATCATGTATCTATCAATGTACACAGCCATCGACAGAGAGAGTATTACCACCTATTGAAGCCATTGTACTATTTGGTGAACCTGTAAGGTGGGAAACCAATCTACAGCTCATTCTAGATGTGTTGATGACAGATGGTCAACTGGAACTCAAACCTCTCACTGTGCCGCGACCGCATATTCCAATCTTAGGCTGTAACATGGACCTACTATGGATGGCTGAAGCACACTTACCAAGGTTTGTTCCCGCATTTGGTTATTTGTTAACTCTTTTTTTTTTCTTTTTCATCTGCTTGTACTGCTTTGAAGAATCAAAGACGGAAGCCTCTTGTAAATACTCGGATCACAAAGTCATCATTGTGTATTTTGGAGCAGATGATCATACATGTAGATGAAATAGAACTGCCTCATTATATGATATGAAAACATGTGAGCTAGAGTTGTAGAAAAGTATAGGGCTTGCTTCAGAGGATATTTTTGTAGTATAGATCTCCATTATAGACCATAAAGGTTGATTCTTGCTGTGTTGCATTTTTTTTTGCAAACTGTACAAGAAGAGAACCATGGAGTGTTTTTCTTTCTTTCTTTACATGTAGATTTATATACACGTATTACATTCACTTGTTCAAGATGATGTTGAATAAACTACACCATATTTTCCTACCATGAGGTGTCATGATGATCAATATTATTGATAAAACACAACAGTTACCGATCATGACACTTGCGCAGACAGGACCTTGACACCCATAGGCATGTGTGCACATGTGTAAGCCCTACATCAAGGACAGAGCACAGTCATGTCATGTCTTTAAGTGCAATCCTACCCTTGTAATAAGTTCATTTACAAGGTATATGAAAGCAGAACAAATAAGAATTATAAAATGGTGAAATTTTGAAATAAATATGACCAATTATAAGAAAATTATTAATGTTTCAAATATGAGATCACTAAGTCTATGGGAAACTCATTTTTGGCAGTTTGGACAGTGGATTTTGACATAGTTGCAGATAACTCTCCTATTTGTAATGTACAAACATATCTTTAAATTATGTTTTTCTCTTAATTGACCTCTCCCTTAGAGCCCTACTCAAAATATATTATGGTTATCATATTATTATAGTTCGGCTAACATTCATTTTTTTTTAAAATCAAAATTTTATTCATGTTGTGTGTTGGAACAGATGGGACAGTTGTCCACCACTACATTACAGAGACATTACCGATTCAGCCAATTTGAAGAGCCCATACCTGTAGGGATTACAACTTATAGAACCTTAACAAATGCATAACTTTCTCCTTTTTTGTCCGATTTCATTAAAACTTTCACCAGGCTACTTCAATGATTTTTCTGCTTTCATCAAGACTAGTTTGCTATCACGGGTGGATTTCCCTTTAAAGTGTGTCAGTAAAGGATAATTGCATTATTAACTTGATCCCAATCACAAAATGGCATGCCAGAATATCATCATCATCCAGGCCAGAAAGAAAACCATTTAACAGATGTTATTTCCCAGAAACAGAAGTGACAGAAAAAAAATGTAATCAATTTTGGAGAATATGAACTGATGGACCTTGAAACTTCATGTCCCCAAACTGTCACATTTTACATGAGTATGTACACTAGATTACCGGTATCAGAAAAGCAATGAATTTTTAGATATATTAGTCTGTCGGTTTTCTTTGGAGATAACCAGTTGATTCTTTGTTACCTCCAAGATCAGAAGATTTAAATGCAAGTGTTGATTAAAACATGCATACCTTTTCTTTGCTGTAATCAGTCATCAACAATAAACATACATATCCATAAACAGAGATGATTAGCAAAGTAAATATGCATAAACTTTAAAAGCAGATAAATGTTGGGCCAAGTCCAGGGTATTAGTCATTTTTATATTTCAGAATTTTTAGGTTATCCAGTGAATGAAAAAAAGGGCCATGGATTATCCAGAGTATAGTTTTATTTTATATTTCGCCTCATCCATTCTCGAATTGAGCGTGTTTACTTGTGGGACCCCCAAAACAGATTTTTAGATAGTTATTGAGAATTGATTTTTACTTTAAAATCTCAAAGTTACTTTAAATAGAGTTGATGATGCTTAAAGAGAGTAATATGCTCCAAGCATCCATACATAAGTATTTAAATCTATTTGATCAAACGATAGAAGTGTTTAAGCACATCCTATAATTGTTTTTTTGCTTGCATATATGCATTTTATTCACATGTGGATCAATAAAATCTAAACATTTGCTTTTTAACTCTTTTACTTTTTTTCAGGTTGGGGCATGGCTCATTTCTTCTTTGTCTAGAAGCACTATACAAGGTAACCAACATTTTACATTGCTCTAAAAGTAGTAACCTTACTTCTCTTTTACTGTATGGTAGATCTTTATATATAATGGTAGGCATCACATGTCATTTGTGAAGCCATTAATCGCCAGTGAACCAGCAAACCTGCAGATTACAAGGTTTACAAAATATTATTGACTTAGTATGATTGTTGTCAGCTAGGTTTCCTACAGTAATCTTTTGCCGTACAATGAACTCCATGCTGTCCATGTTTAATTTGGCTCTTCATTTTGTGAGCACGTGAATTTGATACAGATTAGCTGTTTGCTATACCTGTCGAACTTTGAATAGCAGATGGCAAGGCATGGCAGTATATTTATTTGTATTAAAGAAGATAATTCTTTTGGATGAGTAATTGTAACACATTTAAATGTCCATTTAGGTATTTATTCAAGTTTTCTGGCTTACTTGTAAGTAGTGGGAGAAAGAATTTAAATTTTGTTTAAAGGTAAAGACCAGTATTGGAAACGCCCCAATTTCAAAAAATGAAATGGAAGCTCTCATTACCAATCATGGGAAAGAGTATGTTTTGACTAATACATGATGATAAAAAATTTGCCGGGAAACGACCTACTTATTCATATATTTGGTAAATTTGTTTCTCTCATGTTCTGTGAGAGATATAGGGTAGTCCCATATATATCTTTCTGTGTATAGTGCTTGTAACTTTCCAAAGAATGGGCAAAATTTCTTATCATTTTGATGATTCCAGAACCTTGCAGGTGCTAGATGCTAGATGATCAACCTCTTCTGATCAATTCCACAACGTTTCTTTCAAAATGCAATCGCATGACCATAACTGGTCTTTACCTTTAATGTTAGTTTTCTGGGAGGAATTTTTTGTAATAAATTATTGAGCTTGCACCCAGTAAGTAAAGATCGCAATCTTGATCTTGTAAGTGAAAACAAGTAAAAAGGAGAGCTGAGATATTTGTTTCCAGTTCATCACGACTGTGGCATGGACCAGTGATGACCTGATCGTAGAGTCGCTGCCTGGCAAGCAGTAGATGGCAGGTTCAAATCCTGCTGGTTCAAAGGTTTTTTTAAAACTTGTTTTCAATTACAAGATCAAGCATGCGATCTTTATTTACTGGGTCAAGTTTTGTTTATTACCTTTGACAGAGAATTGGATGCATTGACAAAAATATACACATTTGCAAATCGTTAAAATGTGGCTCTTTCTCTCTTTCACCTACATAAATGTAGACTTTTTCTCAACTGATTTAAAATAATACATTATTGTGGATTCAGAATATTCAGAATATTTACTGTTTGCCCATGTCATATGCACCGGGGTGCATGTACATAATGCTTGTTTTTTCCCCTGTTCAGTGATACATGTATGTGAGAGAAAGGAAGAAAAGGATGTAACTTTATTTAAGATCTTCAAAAGCTCAATATTGTTATTTTGGGTTATATTGTTACTCTTTGAGTTTATTTAGACATGCCATGAAATTGTAATGGGAATTGTGGACATTAGAGTCATGAAATATAATAACAGTCATAAAAATCAATATGGTCTGATAAGAGCCAGGATTATGTTTACTCACGTACCCTTTTGCAAAGTGTGAACACTAATCTGACTCTTCGTAGACAATATTTGTACGAAGAAAATTTATACTTTATCTGATTTTTCTTCTTCTGTTTCTCTTGCCGTTTTATTTTTGCAGAAAGTGACCGGTCATGACCTGAGGTACGAAGTGTTGACTGGGAAACCAAGTCAGATAACATACCACTATGCTGAGCATGTATTGAAGCAACAAGCGAGGACGATGGGTATTCAGCAGAGTGTAAGGACCCTCTATGCTATAGGGTAAGTCTTCAGATCAAAGATGTCATGTAATCGAGAAACGATACAGATCTGTTTGAAATGGATCAAAGAAATTTGCAATCAATATCAGTGAATATTAAGGCTGTGCATAACCGTGTAATGAGGTACTCGAGTACACTCCCAGGCTTACAGGCGAATACCCGGACGCCATGCTTTTTTTTTTGGCCACCACCATACATACTTCGGTAGAAGTATCCCAGGTCCGTCTTTAAAAATTCCTGCAATTTTACTTCGATTTGCAGTTGAAGGCGCTGATTTAATAATAATAATAATAGTAAACAATGCTGTTTTTAATACCAAAGATGACAGACTACTTTTCCTCAGAGTCTAAATAGACTCCCGGACATTTGGTCCCAGTTTCTGATGGTGAGTTGACGTTGATTGAGCTGGGAAACATTTTTACCCATGGTACAATGCAGGTTCTCTCCTGCTGGGCACGGGTAAGCGTTGACCTGGACAGTGCCAGGTGATGCGCAAACAAAAAAACAAAAAAAAAAATGGCAGCCGAGTATTCGAATACGAGATATCGTATTCAAGTAGTTATCAACAGTATGAGTACTCGTCGCAGCCTAGGTGAATATTTTATTGTTTTTGTGTACACATGAAGTTGTACACATGATGTTGTTCCACAAAAACTACCATTCAAGTCATTTGGAAATTTTGTGTGTGACACAAAGCTTTTTTTTTTTTTTACTTTTGATTGAAAATTCTCATTAAAAAGCCAAACGTCTACCGTATTTAGCATGATTTTGGTTAGTTTAATTTATTTTTTTTGGTTTTTTTTTGCTGAGCTCCATAGATGCATGATTATCATAAGCTGAATGCTTTCAAAAGCATGTTATTCTAATTTTTTCTGAGCTTTTTTAATGCTTCTGAATAGCCAAGTAGTCTTTATAGATACAATGTATATTCAGTTTAAAAATAATGTTTACTGTAGTCATAATTGTTTCCTGGTTCTCTTTATCCAGGGACAACCCAATGACGGACATCTACGGGGCTAATCTCTACAACCACTACCTGACGTACATGAACATGAGTCGCGTAAAGAAGTCGATAAGCATCGGTAGCTCCATGAACGATCCTGGTGATAAGTACAGACCCTCTCTCAATGGTGGACCCGGCAGTGATTTCCATGACTCCTCCGTGAACTTAGACAAAGACTGGAATGACATCATTGCAGAAGAAGGAGCCGAGAGCATCGAGTCGATCCTCGTATGCACCGGCGTGTACTCCAAGAGAGACAGCGTGGAGAAGATAGAACGCGATTCGGACCTTGATCTGGATCACGGCCACAGGGACTTCAAACATGACCCTGACCTGCTACGACCGTCCATAGAAGTCCAAGATGTACTGGAGGCAATAGAAGAGATATTCAAGATCGAGAAATTCTCTTGACCTTTGTGGTGATGCATTTTATGTTACTCGTCATGGCTTCACCAAATACTTTTCTATTGTTCTACACTTGTGGGCTTTCAGTTGTAGTGAGGGTATTTATGCGTGTGTGTGCATTGAAAACAAGATAGATTCACCTCAAAAGATGGAGAAATGGGTCTGAAAGTACTCTTTTTATCTTAGATGCCAGGTGAGAGAGTGCTTATTTCATTGTAGCTGATGCACACTTCACTATTAACATAATTGATTTACTGGTTAAAGAAATTCATTGGACTGTATACATAAAACTAACCATTGATATGCTAGGGTTTTGCTTCACATAAATATTGGCATGTGAAAGCGCTAACAGAAGCCTTACCATTGTCAGTTTTATGTATAGAGCCAATGCATTTCAAAGTTTAGCCTTGTCCGATAAGCCCCATACATTGTGTGATACAGGAGATACCGAAATAGATGATAACCAAAGAAACCAACCCTTTTGGGCCCTCTACTGATAGTATATAACATTCATCCTTGAAGTAAAAAAATGTAAATAATAAAGATCGAAATGAGATAACAGTGGAAGGAAAATCTTATCTTTGACTAATTAGGGATGATATGGTAAAATAATAGGTGTGTGCTATATCGAAAGTCCAACATGGGTTTCTCTTGGATTATGAATTTATTTTGTCCCGTGATAATCCTGCCTTTTAATATCAGGCATGAAAGGAAAAGTGTTTTTTTAAATCCATGCTGAGTGAGATATGAGATGGTGGTCTACTCTCTGGGTCGCCTGTTATTGGTCCCGAGTTCAAGTGTTAAAGACCCTATCCGATGAAAATTCAACTTTTTATCAATGGAAAGCTGAATGAACATAAAATACAAATGTAAAGGAAATCAAAAATATTTTCCCTTTCAGTATTGCATAAAAGCGAATCAAAACCTTATTTTCCGCACCTCTCCAAGTTACAGTGACGACATAACATGTGCACCGATCGGCTCGCCTATATAGCTGAGGCGATGAGCCGTGCTTGATTAATGCAAAGTCATTGTGAATATGCGTACTCCACATAATATGATGTCATCAATTCAACTCCCGATTTTCAAAGTTTTAGATTTCGAGTTTTCAGAGAGCTGTTACTCGTCTGACAGGCACTAAAGTAGCATATAAACGGTATTAGTGTATTCTATGGCTTGTTAGCTTTCCTGTTATATATAATTCATCTATTTCATTTTTCACTCCGGACAGGGTCTTTAAGTGATATGTCTGGATGGGGATGTTACATTTTTAATCCCTGACACAAATGTTACCCTTATTTGTGTGCCTCTTTTCAGTCATTAGTACACACGCATAATAGATAATTGAGCACTTTCTTTTTACTGTTTACCTGTGTGATTCAGGTAGGCCAATTCTCCAAGTTAGATATTACATAGAGAAAGCCTCTTCATATATGGTTGGATACACAGGGTTTTTTCTTTTGCCTAAGGAACAAACATGGTGATGAAGTAATATGCTGTAAGAGTTGAAAGTATTTATGAAATCTTGCTATAGAATTAGACATGAGAGCTAGAATATCATGGAAACATGCATACATGTACATGTATATTGTATTGTATGCTGTGTAGCCGTTTTCTGCTCATGTAGATTGGAAAAAGAAGAAGGGACTATTTCATGATCAAACAAGTGTAGGACATATGAAAATTAAATATGCAAGAGAAATAGTCGGTAGTCTTGAAATATATTTATTATTGAAAACTACTGTACATAATATATATGGATTTATATAAACTATTATCATGATTGTACAGATATTCCTAGAAAACAAGAAACTGCGCTTGCTTGTGAAAAAAAATTATGTCTGAGGCAGGTCTGGAAATCATGCTTCCTTGAAAAAATCCATGATCTGAGATTTATGGATGTTGCACATTAAGTATTTCTTCTTATACCTTCAAAAGGTGTGTCATGCTGTTAAAAAAAATATTATGTAATGTAATTTACGGTATTTGTTTTGCAACAAATTTTTAATGTAGCGTTATTTATCAACAATATGTATTAACAAAACTTACTTTTTCTTTGTTTCATTTGCAATTTTCTTCTCCCATTTGGTGCAGTTCATATTGTTTAAACAATTCTACATTTGTATTGTCTTTGTAAATCGAAAAGATTAGGCAGTGGATAAGATGAAAGGGTGATTATTTTTATTCTTCTGTGAAGTTAAATCCATCTTCAGAGCTTGAGAATTGTGGCGGATACCTCAATTACAGTAGGACATGTGTTAAAATGGGGTTCGCATCAATTCACCGGGACAGCATTTTAGCAAGTTTCATTGAATTTGCTGATGATATGAAACACATGCATCTTTTTAGGAGAGATTCATTGTCTACTTAGGCTATTTGTATTTCACAAATTTCCCCCCATATAGGAATGAATACTGAATAGTAGATCTGGTGCAGAGGTTTTTTAATGATAAGCATTTTAAATCTCATTTTGTCACTTATTGATACCATAGTTGTATGGTATCCACATGCTTTGACATTCATTTTCTTCTTTGTGTACTACAATTACTTTATTATTTATGGTGGTTATACTGTTGGTTTGTCCCTGGCCACTACTCTAAATCTTCATTTTCAGACCTCAAATTTGGACAAAGCAGGATATATTTTATCCAAAAGTACAACAATTTGCAATTGCTGCAAACAAACAGATTTACTTTTTCACAGTTGAGGTACCGGTACCATGACTCATGATGACTGCAGTAAGAATTAAACTATAGTTCATTTTTTACTACAGATTATGATAAAATCAGTAAAATTAATGTGGATTTATCTTTTGTTTTTATCATGCTTTTCATGTATTTTATATTTTAAAAGTGTAACCTTTTGGAATTGGCACTATAAAAATGAGCTTTACAGACTTTTCTTTTTAAGTTAATTCGTCTGTGTCTCCTCAAGAGTATCATGTATCCTTACCCTATTCCATGAGGATAATCAAAACGTGACAGCAAAATGATGAAATAAGAGTATGTCTACATTAACTAATGACCCCTTACTATATATATACTGTGGGAATGAATTTTTTATTTGTATTACATGTTTTAACCACAACTTTAGTTTGCTGTAACGTTTTAACCCCTGAATTAATATCAGTTCAAATGTCTTGTTTTTGACTTGATGCTACCCTGTGCCTGAATTTTGCTTGTAGAGGTCGTCAGACATGCAAGGATTTTGAGATATGCTAACAAGTATTCTGTACAAACTAGCCTTATGATAAGGGTAAACTGCAAATAAAATTATCCTTTTATTATATTTAATGATCTATGATGACTGAATTCTTAAATGCGTGGTTCTGATCACTTGTAGCCCGTTTTGTGACGAATGCGATATATGGAGTTGAAGATTAAGGAAGCAATTTTCTTTCAGAAGTGCCCAGTAACATCTGCCTTTTTCCTACAATATGTTAAAATGCCAAGCCTTCATTATTCTATAATATATAGAAGCTAGAAGACGAATGAGAAACTAGTAAGAGGAGGAGGTCTGCAAATTGATATTTTTGGCAGACTGCATATAGTCCTTGATCTATTGATTGCATAAATGAGTAAAATTAAAGAATATCATTTTGCTGTGACGCTTCTATGATACATTACATTTGATCAAACTTTACCTAATGGATGTTGGGGTTAGGATTAGGGTTGGGGTAGGGATAGCAGAGAGCATAGCTGTTTGGTTGTGTCGAGCCCAATAACTGATTATGATATAAAATTTCTAATATATGATAGTTTTCTAATACACCATTATGGTGTATTAAACTATGATAGAAAAAGAGAAAACTATGATAGTTTTCTCGTGCTTTTAGAGAGTGGCATAGCATGGGTCCAGTCATTTATGATCAGGGCTACTGATCTTGCCAAGAGAATATAATCTTCTTCTGTTCCTTCTTCTTGTTCCTTCTCCTCCTTCTCTCCTATTTCTTGTTCCTTCTCTTCCTTCTCTACCTTCTTATCTACCTTCTTCTTCTCCTTCTTGTTCATTATTCTTCTTCTATTCCTTCTCTTTCTTGTTCCTTCTTCTTGTTCCTTCTCCTCCTTCTCTCCTATTTCTTGTTCCTTCTCTTCTATTTCTTGTTCCTTCTCTACCTTCTTCTTATCTACCTTTTTCTTCTCCTTCTTGTTCATTCTTCTTCTCCTATTCCTTCTCCTCTTTCTTGTTCCTTCTTCTTCTTTTTTCCTTCTCCTCCTTCTCTCCTATTTCTTGTTCCTTCTCTACCTTCTTCTTCACCTTCTTGTTCATTCTTCTTCTCCTATTCCTTCTCCTCTTTCTTGTTCCTTCTTCTTCTTGTTCCTTCTCCTCCTTCTCTCCTATTTCATGTTCCTTCTCTACCTTCTTCTTCTTCTTGTTCCTTCTCATCTACCTTCTTCTTGTTGTTGTTCCTTCTCATCTACCTTCTTCTTCTCCTATTCCTTCTCCTCTTTCTTGTTCCTTCTTCTTCTTCTTGTTCCTTCTCCTCCTTCTCTCCTATTTCTTGTTCCTTCTCTACCTTCTTCTTCTTTTGTTCCTTCTTCTCATCTACATTCTTCTTCTCCTATTTCTTCTTGTCCTATTCCTTCTTTTTCTTCATCTTCTGTCTTCAAAGGTCGCGTTATCCCCCGATATTCATTTCCCCCTCATTTTTACTTCTCTTTTTAGTCTCTCGTATTACATTGCTTCAGGGCAAAGGGTAATCCCTTCCTCCTCCACCCATTGCATACTCTACAATGCCTTACATCAGCCAAAAAATTGATGCTGCCATTTACAATATCATAACACACACACACAATAGTCTTAGAACCCCAAATCAGGACACAAGAATTTCTAAAAACTCTGCAATCTATGTGCAATTTATTTCATCATGTCATCACCGACATAGTCCATAGGATATAATACAATCAGTCATAATTAGCCCAGTTTGAAGTACTGTTCTTCATGCCAATACAATCCGAAATAACTGAGAAGCATGCCCTTTTTGTATTGAGTCTAAATTGGAATGTTTGCAAGCAGATGGTTTGCTTCAGTTACTCTGCGTGGAAGTAAAAACGTGTGAAGAATGTGAATAAAATTTGTTGTGAAAGCTTCATGTAGTACTCCATTTCATATTGTAGTACCGGTTGAAAAAATATTGTTCGAGAGCACTATTACTAAAGCAGCCAAATAGCTCTAAAAAAAAACATGAAAGATGACAAATAATACTCACATTTGACCTTGTATACACTGAAGAATTTTCCATTCTGTCCACTCTTAAATGTAATACAAATTTGATGAGATAACATTTTTTTTTTTGCTGTACTCATTTTATAATGTGGACAAAAAGCCCGGTGGGAAATATATGTATGTAAATAACTCAGTAGAAAGTCTTATGACATTAATGACAGATCAGCACTAGAGCATCTAAAGCCTCTCTGAACACCTAAAACTTGTTAATTATCGGAATGAGTTTTCAATCTAATATGCAGAGAAAAACATATATTTACCAATTACATGACCTGTATTAAAGTCAAGCTATATTCAAGTAACAGCAATGCTGCCTGCTTGTAAGAAACAAATTAGAAAGTGTTCACATATTATGAGCTTACACAAATTGTATTACAGAATATGTGACAAAATCCAAACAATGGACACACCAGGGGGGGGGGGCATTTCACAAAACTTGTCATCAGTGACAAATGACAGCTTTTGTTATAAGCTCCTGAAATCCTTGCTTCTTATTGGAAAAAGGCTTTGTGAAACGGGCCCCAGATCACTCTCACAAATAGGAAGTCTATACTAGTGTTAAGCCAATGCAATCACTTGACAAACATTTACATGTGCGTGGTGGTTTCATACTAAAAACAACAAAGTTCTGCTCACTGCAAATCTTAACATTTCACAAAATGTACACATGTATTATAATGAGTTCTGTTCATGAAATTGGTCGTAAGACATACATCCATATTGAATTATGATGTAAAATGTTAATTACTATAGGGCTTCACAAGTTGTCTTCAATCACATGGGCCAATTGCGATTTCATTTTGGTTCTGTGCCATTTTAGTAGAAATTTCATTGGACTAAAATGCCAATCAATTTGTGCCTCATGTACGATTATCTCAATTCCAGTATATGTGTATCATATGCCATACGTAAAAGCCTATAAAAAACTGGAAGACATTATCTAACATGCAATGTGGCTGTGCTATTTATATCCATACATCTATCACACATGTGTATAGACAAATGGTGAAACTTGCATGTATTTCAAAAACTGCCCTTACCATACTCAATGAATTTTCAATTTTACATAATCATAGATAAATTGTACATACGACTATTAGACAAACTGCATAGTACTGACTCGAAGTGTGTCTAACTTTTTATTTTTCACATGGCCAAAGAAGCCTTAGAAAAGAAACCTTACAAAAGACAGTGAAGTTGACCTATAGGAAAAAGAAAAAAAAATCAATTAACATACAACCAGTCTCATGAGTAATTCCTTTCATTCAATTTCATGACATAATACAATATATTTCATTTTCAATTTGACAATATTAAAATGTTACTTTACTGTTACAACACTGCTTCTCCAAAGCAATAAACATCATTTGAAGAAAAAGAAAATCACATCATGCTCTGGCTATAAGCCGCAATAATGCCATCATGGACCTTAAAATATTAGCATCTAACTGGCAAGACATATTGTACATATTACACAGATTCAATATTCAGCCTTGTTATCTACATTGGATACCACACAATATTTTAATCACCACATCTGAAATAACTCTATAAGAGAAAATGTCAAAAAATGTATACTTTTATAATGAAGATGTGAAAAAGATATTGTGAAAAAAATTATTTCTAAAAGGTCACTCTAAAGATAGTTACAAAATGTTCTCATGTTTAATTACAATATTCCCTCCTTTCAGTTTTCCCAATGGAAATGTTGGAATATCAATCAATAATTTGCCTTTAGTTTTGTATTTCCCCAAACTGCAGAGATCAAATAAAGTCTAGCATTCATTACATCAATCTGAAGAAGACGAATTATCAGGCATGACCCAGGTTGACCTCTCCACTTCAAGTACAATATTTTTTTGGTGATATTATTAGTCTAAAATAGGAGATTCCAATTCCTGTAAAATATTTTTGGATATTTTCTTCATTGGACCTTATTAGATACATACATAGAGAACTACTTATGAGTTATACGCCCAAATCATGACATTAAAATCATCTAGTCATGTCTATTCTTCTAGTTATTAAAGGTTCAAATAATTGATTTGATCTGGGTAAATTAGTACAAAGACTTTCATTACAATCGATTCCAAGAATATATAAAACTGAAAAAAATGCAATGATTTTCTGAGGCATTTATATGGCACCAAAAGTGAACACATATAAAGGATATGAAGAAAACATGCCTGCAGTATATTTGGCACATTGAATTCGAGTTAAAGCTATATAGGGATTAATCTAATCAATCACAGACGCAAAACTGTTCTAACGACAAGTTTCAAAATTACAGGACACTCGGGTTGTGGTCATTGGACACGATTCACATTTCACCTATAACAAACAGGAAAAACCTCAATTGGTAATGAAGAACATGTAGCTACTGTACATGCAGACTTAACTCTCACAAATACAAGAATAGTCAGACAAATTTTGTAACAAGTTGACATCATATCATGACATTATGGTAATCTACATGATTCAAGTCTATGCCACACAAACCATTGGGATAATAAATACATGTGTCACTTTAAAGCAATCATGCAGAAATAGCACTGGAAATTCTTGACATTGAATTGTAGCAGACATGCATCTTACAAACTATATTTCACGAGACGACCACTTGAATATCTGTACAATCACAATGCTAATACCTGAGCAAGGAAATGTACCAAGAAAATGTCACAATATTGAGAGAAGGCAACATGCTGAAATATTTGATCAAGGTATAATAAAGTAGCTAATCAACTATTGCTATGAATCTACCAGTACACTTCTATATATTTTGGCTTCAAGTCCAACCTCAACAATGGTTTATACATTTCTAATTATGAGAATTTCACTAAAGATTAATTCTGAGATTGTAGCTAATGCCTAGATTACATTCGCCCTGGGTGCTGTACGATAAATTGGTCTACGATTTTTCGAGCCAAATTTCGGGGGCATCGTAGGAGGATACGGGCTACGATGTTTGTGTGTACATTATCTACGAGCATCGTGCCATTTCTTGTATTGGTCCTCAGGAACAGGCCGAGGCAAATCCTTCCAGAGGCTGCTCAGAGATTGTACAGAAAGTTTGCAATTTCAGTGCAGTAACCTTGCAGCCTCCCCAGCCTCTGCACGAAAATCATACGGAGCCTGTGCAGCTTCCTTGCAGAGGTTGCGCTGAGAAAGCCCGGTGACCGTGCAGCCGCTGTGTTGTTTTTGAGCGGTTTTTTGCCTCTATGTTCACCTAAAATTTGTACATTTGCTGCACGATCAGCGCAAGGCCTTCGAGCGATGACCATGCTGGGATTGTGCAGCGCCACCTACAACATGTCTACGAGCTACAGGCTTATGTTTTTTTAAAATTTGTATAACTTCCCGCAGAGCCCGCGAATCCGTACGAAAATCTCAAGCTGCCTCCTGCTTCTGCACGGAGGCTGCACAGAAAAGGGGATATGGGCAGGATACGGGCTCCGCAGACTAATCGCAGGTGAAATGTAATCTAGGCATTAATGGTATGTCAAAAAAGTTAAACCAAGAGCAAATAACTGCTTGCATTTTAGCTATCATTCAACAATTATTATCGAGTACATTTATTTTTCTTAACGCAAGAACATAAGTGGGAATGATAAAATGATGGATAAGTTTAGCACACAAAAGCAATAAAAATAGATTACAAGCATGATGACTCAGCATATATGTACAGTGGAAACTTGTATAACAAGGTCTTTTGGACCAAGGAAAATCCCCTTGTTATATCAGAAATCTTGTTATGAGTGTAAAATACAGAAGAATATAAAGAGCTGGTACCAGCAAAATAACCTTCTTATAACAGATACCTCGTTATATAAGAGCTCTTTATACAAAGGCTCCACTCACTGTATATAGCTTATTGGACTAGGGATTCATTTCATATCATGATCTAGAAATCTTTTCTTATAACATTTTAAAAATATTATAACAATTTGGAAACCAGTCTTTTGAATCACGGTATAAATAAATAGAATAGATATCAGCACAGAATTAGTAAAAGTAATAAATGCAACAACAAAAAAGTGGCAATGGTGTTATTATCTACTGATTTTGATAAATCTGAATTTAGCATTGATATAAAAGTACACAAATATAATATCTTTCAGTTATAAAAAGCCACTTGAGTTTCAAAAGGACAATATTTCCGTTATTTCATTCAAAATTAAAAAAATTGTAATTCAAAATGATTAGCCTCCAAAATCACGTTTTTTCAAGATCGCTATGAGTTGGCATTTTTGCAGAAAGGCCCAAACTTGAGTTTGATATAAACCCTTCATTTTGAGTAGTTGTTTCATGAAAGGACACAAATGATGGTGAGATGTTGAGCTATTGCTATTGGCCATTCAGAGGAAGAATTAAAAAGTAAAGAGCAATTTCTTTGAAATTTGCTCTACGGGCATCCATTCATTCCCTTCTATATTCGGCTTGAAATTCAGGATACTGTTGAGCTGTAGTCATAGAAAGTCATGCAATTTTTCTTTTCTTTGTCAAAAATTCAAATGATTCAGCAAACTAGTTTAAAACTGTGTATACAAGCTTGTATTTGTATGCAACACTCCCCCCCCCTCTCTCTCTCTCTCTCTCTCTTTTTTCTCTTTCTCTCTCTTTCTTTCAATGAATTAGAACATTTCCAATTTCAAAACGAAAGGAAAACAACTAGTGAAATTAACAATGTTATGATGGAAATTTGGGGAACTACATCACTGTTTGAATTAGGTCTGGTTTGGAAGCACTGTTACAGACTTACTCTAAACATGACACTCCTTGTCAAGAAGTGCAAAGGTTTCACGGGACAAGTTGGAGCCAAACTTTAAATGATGATCTTCAACTTTCCTTAAATATCCTCCATTCATCAGCCAGGGCCTTGGGGATAGCATAAAACCACACATTGATCAAAGAAACGTTCAAAGCAATTCAATATAATAATCATAAATATATATATTTCTTTAAAATCACTGTACAAAAAATTTTGAAAGAAGAAAGTGCCTCGGAGTAGGCAACAGTATGTTCCTTCTAATTTGAAAAAAAGGAGAGGACTCAGAGGAGAGGTACAGTGGTGCCATGATGCTATCCACAGCAGTTCCATCCATCTACTCGTCTTGTGTTGAGAGAAAGCTTGCTGGTTTCACCTTTCGCTAGGGACGATTCTCCGCCATGACGACGCTTGAGCTCCTGGCCTAGTTTCCAGAAGGTTTCATCGATGTTGGTGGAATCCTTGGCAGAGACTTCTATACACTCCAGCATGGCATGGTGACTGGACAACGCTTGGGCATCCTCGTAGTCTACCTCTCGAATATGCTCCAAGTCTTTCTTATTACCTGCAAGACCCATGCATGAGAGGGGAAGAATGGAAAAGACAAACAAATCAGAGGTAAGCTGAGCTGCAATACTAGAAAAATTACATAGAAAAGAAATTGGCAAATGGAGCTTTAAAGTGTCTGATGATTCCACCTTAGGAAGAGGATTTCTTATTAATTGTTATATTTACAATTCTAGTTCATAATAGCATACTTCACAAAATCATTTCTCCATCTTTACCCAAAAAGCCAACATCGGCATTGGCTTGAATAAAACGTATAAGGCGTTATCTCATTTTTTCAAAGGCTCGTTCAAATAATTGAATATCTGTGGTAGTGCTGTAGCCGAACTGCCGAACCGAACGAAAGTTTGCCGAACATGGCACTTCCGAACCGAACCGAACCGAACCGAACACAAAGGCCTGGTTCGGATGTTCGGCAGAAAAAATAAGACGTTTTTGCAAGCTAATAAACTTGTCATTTTTTACCCAATTTTCATGTCATGACTGCTCATTTTGTGTTGACTTTTTTCCCATTTTGTGATTTATGCCTATCTAGTGGTGGGTGCGACTTCACTGGCACCAATTAAACTCCCAAATCCTGACCACGCTACGTCGCGATCGCAAGCTATAAACAAGAATACATGTGCATGATCAAAACAAGTTCAGCTCAAACCCATTTAACAAAACAAATCATCAATATTTTAATCGTAACATATCGGACAAATTTTACAATATAAATAATGAAATAAATATATATTATAGTATGGTATTTATTTATTCAGGAAAAATGGGGATTTTAAATTTTTACTACTGAAAATAAAAACTTATAAAAAAACAGTTATTGACGAGCCTGAATAGCTATTCAAGATGGCAACTTTCATGACTCTCACATTAGACAACAACCGTCTCAGAAAATCTTGAAAAAATATCATTTATTGACAAATTTAAAACATGATCCTTTTAAAATTGAAAATAAAACACGATTCAAGACAGAAATACGAATGTAAGTAGTACTTTTCTTAATAAAAAATTACGTTAAGAGCAGTTTTTTAATGCGTAATTCGTGCTGGTCGGAAGCACTGTATTTCAGCAGGAGTGTGCAGAAGTCCTTCGTGCTGGTCGGGCCCGGGCGGCCGGCACCGCTCAGTGCCAACCGCCGTGGCTATAACGATGCTTGCTATTATATTGCCGAACCCCGAACCGAACCCAATTCGGGTGAAAAATTGCCGAACTCTGCCGAACCGAACCAAACACGAACATAGCCTCTGACTTACAGCACTAATCTGTGGGGCATCACAAATATTAGAAACGGTTATATTTATGGATAATTCAGCTGTCTCTGAAACGATTTTGATCAAACAAAGATGATTTTGATCAAACAAAGATGATTTTGTCATTTAGATTGTATGTTCTTTCAAATTTGACACTCAGTTTGTCATTATCTCACCAAAAAAAATTATCTTGTGAAGCGCTCTCTGCAAAAAAAAAAATAAATCAACTATCCCTTTAAAGGCCCACTGAACTACTTGTAGCTACTTGTGCCCTCTATATAACAAACAATGCCTAATTGGTGACCATTGGTCCCCCACAATCCTCTTTTTCTGATGTTAACTGAGAGCTGAGTTGTTGACATAACCACCTGTCCAGTGACCTTGGAGGGCAGTCTAATCCCTCCTGTAAACTAGTACTGATAAGCTTTAAGTAGATCAAATCTATTTTTCGCAAATAATAGAGACATGAAGAAAAAAATCATAATCGGGTGAATACTGGTATTATTTTATCTATTTGACCGGCAGCTGGTCACTGTATAATAATTACAAAGTCATATACATTATATAACAGAATCAATGATATTTGAGGTAAAAATACATGATCAATGGTTATAAAACCTACCGCTACTTCTTATAAACAGATTTGTGCTAAATATCCAGTACTACATATTACACATTTGCATTCTGTTATTTCAAAGTTATACATGTACTGGTGAATTTGCAAGAACATAATATTCTGGTACTGCTTATAGTGAGACAAATTAAACAGCTCGGTAAGGATAAGAGAGGGGGCAGATGTGGGTACAAGGAAGGAAGAAAATTTAGGAAAAGGATTACCGAGCAGAGGAGAGAGAAAGAGAAAGAGAAAGGGAGAGAGAGAGAGAGAAAGAGAGAGAGAGGGAGAACATGGCTAAATTATGAGCGCAGTATGCACAACAATGAAATGTAAGAAAAGAAAATCTTGTAAATTTTCCAGTAACTTACCTAACAATATACATATAACACTACCTCCTGCATATTTCTGTACATCTTCTATCCATCGAGGTACATTGCAGAATGTTTCCTTCTTTGTGATGTCATAGGCTATGATGACCCCGTTTGCACTTCGGTAGTAGCTCTGCGTGATTGTACGGAATCGTTCCTGCCCTGCAGTATCCCACACTTGAAGCTGAGCAAACAAGAAACAGAAACAAAATTGAGAATAACTTTAGAATACTGGTACCCACAACACAAGAAAAATGACCAGCCGTTCATTGATTAACCAACACTGAAGTCACATAGTATGAAAGTTCCATCCATGCATCAATCATCAGAATTATGTGAGCCCTACATATTCTATAAAATTAAAAAATGTACAAAGACATTTGAAAATTCCCGTTTGCAGCACAAGAAGCATGAAATTAACCCAAAAAAACCTAACTCCTGGGCTGGACTACTTCCCTCATTCATTCACAAATTGAAATTTAAGAGAGAGACTTATGAATTTGAATTATTTTTTTGTGACACATCTTTTTTTAAATGTACCAGATGTAAAGATTAATCTGTAGTACTTTACCAGAACGATCCAATCAGACCTGTGGGTATGGCATGCCATAAATAATAACAGACATTAATTTAGCTTTGATATGATACAGAATTTTGTTTAAGTTGCATTTTGGCTAAAATATTAATGCTCCACTTCAACAAACCATATTTACACCATATCTGCCAATCGAGGTCCCACACACACACAAACACACAATGGATTAGGGCATTAGGCATTCCAAAGGCACATAAAATTATAGGCATATGAATCTACACATTTCGACTGCACCCTTCTCTTCGGTCCGATATGCTCGTTTCTGTGTACGAAAATGTACCCTACCTTCACTTTCTTGCCATCAATATTAAGCGTTTTCATCGTGAAATCAACTCCAATTGTGCTATGCTGCTTCTCTAAAAATGTCCCAGACTTGAATCGTTGAACGACACATGTTTTTCCGACTCCTGCGTCACCAATAAGGACTATTTTGAAGAGGTAGTCGAACGTCTCATCTGAACTGTCTACGTAAGACATCGCAGAGTTATTACAGATTGGTATACACGATGACATCAATTTATAAAAGACAGTGTTTTGGGACAAAAGTCAGACACCGTATAGAGTCTATGATGAATCGCATTTATCTTTGAAGTTTAATTCAAACGATCTTTGGGAAAATATAGAGCGGTGATACGAATGCAATAAAAAAAGAGATGACTGGGCATCAAGGATCAAAATCGCAGACGAGTCGCCAGTTTACGTGTTCATTCATTCGTCAGCAATATACTGTAATAATGTAAGGAAATCTGCGCGCATGTATGTGTACTTGTATATGTGTACGTAGAGACCAATATGCGTTCGGCGCCACCACGGAATCCGTTCGAGATTCGGGTGACACGACATTTGCTCCTGCGACAATTGCTCCGGGCATTATTTCGTCTAAGATGTAGGGTTAGGGTTAGGGTTTCAATAGGGTTTTATGTTAGGTTTAGGGTTAGGTTTAGGGTAGGGTATAATAGTGTTGAATCCAGGGTTGAAGTTAGCCATTCGATTAGTGTATGAAATTTACAGCGGAGCAATTGTCGCCGGAGCAAATGTCATGGAATCCGAGATTCGGCATTGGGGCTTGCTTGGGGTACGTGGAAATAGGCCCTACAATGCAGATCCCCATTGAAAAGTTATATCAATTCATTTAAACTAACAAAAAATACAATGTAAAACATTTTTGCCAATGTTTGTCGGAGAGAGTTAAAAAAAAAAATTAAAAAAAAAACGGAAATACTAGCAGGCGAGCGATACAGTCGCGGCTAGCCTTGGGTCACGCGGGGAGTTGATAGAGTGATTGGGAATGGCCCCGATGTGCCACGCCCATTAGTGGTATCGTTATAATTATGCAGGCGCCGCGCGACAGGTTAAGTTTGTACTTTGATTGTGTCGTATTCACTATGTATGCAAAGCTGCAGATCATATCATGTTTACTTTACAATTTTGTCTCACCAGAATTCGGAGGAAAACAGCCGGCACACGCAATATAATTATGTATGCATCATAATCCAGAATTCTGCAGCAGCCGTCTAGGTGTACACATATTGAAAAACCTTTTGAAAATCAAGGCAGAAGCTATTGTGCATGGTTTGGTATTGTATATTTTATTTATTCACGGTTAAAAACAAATACATGTACAATAAGTTACTGTGCCCACATTCAGCAAATTGCTGTTTTTCAGCGAGGCCGTGATTACATAAAATTCGAGCAATACTGAATGTAAAACATTACAATGAAAATACAATTTACGAAAAAATATATAGAATATTTACAGAAATTTAAGAACAAAATCGGATCATATAGTGACAAAAGAGAGATTAAAAGAACATACAAACAATTAGTATCCACGAGATGAAAGAAGTGAGCCAGTATCTTTAATCTCACTGATCTCTATACTGTAAGATTTAACAACATTATTCTGAGATCGTTGGGCAAGGTATTAAATAGCTTTGGTATAATGGACTATAATAACGATTTTTTTTGCGAGGTCTTGGAAGTGTAATTTGTGAATTAGCATAACGAAACAAATAGCCTACGTCAGTATTAAATTCGATCAATGCATATCATAAATTGATTCAGAACCAAACTAACTTGTTGCTCATTGTATGCTCTTACAATAATTATATTGCTTCTTTGTGTCATCATGATGGTCATATGTTAATTTCGTATGCTGCTCACTGAATAATTTATACGTAATGAGAAGTATACAGGGACAGAAGAGAGGATGAAGATAATGTATAAATGCTTGAAATGGCGTGATTTAGTGGCCTGGAGCCTGAAGACATTATGTAACATTTTCCAAACACGAAACTTGGAAACTTGGAAAGCCACGATTGCGCATGCTTGAAACAGATGCGCTATACAGTGTGAGTCAAAAAAAGTTTACACTTAGAAAATTGCTTATTATTTTAAAATCATCTATGAACGGTAAATTATTATACATCTTATGAAAGAGTGTTTTATCCCAAATCATTTGTGTATGGTATGTGTTCACGCTTGGATGAACGGGAGACATTGTTTAAGAGAGTGCACACAAATGACTTGCGCCAGCAATGCTTATGTGATGTTTGAATAAAACAGATGGAATTTGGGTATTAATTCGGTCTTTGCAGATCTAAAAAACATCCCTAACAAAATAAATCATGCCACACATATCAAATTTCAAAGAACATTGTGCGCGCGTGTTTGTGTGTATCTTGCTTCTTCAAGAAAGCATGTGCAATGTTTCTCATTTGATACATTCAATTCATTCTCTCACTTTAATACTTTTGAGCAAGTCGATTTTTGCACTCTCGCAATAGGGATATAACACTCTTTCAAAACATGTATGATAACATTTCGTTCATAGCTAACTTTTAAAATAAATGACATGTCTGAGTGTAAACTTTTTTTTGGACTCACACGGCATAGGAGACTATACAAAAGACAACCATAAAGTGTCCCTTTAAACAACCACAAGCGTATAGGTCCGATCTTTCAAAAGACTCAAAAGTGTCGAGGCGACGATATCTAAAATCAGGGTTATACCTCATGCGTGAGTATTAATTGAATAGCAGCCCATTTCTAACGAGGTAGGCTATACTGGCCATAGTTCGAGGAGAATTACTATTCATTCATCCAAAACATGATATGCCATTGGAATTTTGTTGTATAGTCTGTCGTTTACTCTTACTTGTATTCTTCTATAATTTTGTAATAATCTGAACAATATTCATTGGTAAGCTCAAATGTGCGGAGTATAAAGCAAATACAGATCATCATCGTCAATGCAGCTTAACAAGACAGGGACAAAGTTTGATCTAGAAATTGAAATATAATTATGTTAATGTAGTTTGCAGTGATCTGAACAGTATGCAGGTAAACGACACTTACTAATATCATCATGTTTACAACAAAAGAGGTGAGTGGATAATATCAACAGGATAGCAAAGTAATTGAATGGTTTGATGGTGGTGGTGGTGGTGGTGTGGTGGTGATGGTGGTGGTGGTGGTGGTGATGGTGGTGGTGGTGGTGGTGGTGTTGTTGTTATAATGGAAGTAGTAATTGTAGTATTAGTAGAAGTAGTAGTAGTAGTAGTAGTCTAATGTGGTCTATATGCAGCTAGTTGTGGCTCTAAACCTTACAGAGAACCTGAAACACATATTCACTCCATGCTTGCCTGTGGGGAACCGCCTGGGATTATGCATTATTGCAACCTCAGGAATTTAATTCGCATATTCAATTCAATGTATTTATTTGGCCATAGTCATTCAACATGGATATTTGATTTGCTCACATGAAAAATAAAGGCTTAGACAAAGTCAAAGTTTACAAAAGACAGAAATATGATACAAAACATGGATACATTTTGGTGATGACAAATTTAATAGTCATACATAATA
>BEXV01001186.1:63133-89426 GCA_003118195.1 Hemicentrotus pulcherrimus
CCCCCCCCCCCCCTCTCCTGCCACATTGTATTATTACTGTTCTGTTAAAAACAAAAGACATGGTTTATACAATGGACCGCGTATTCTAAATACTTTGCAAACGAAATCAATAGGCATATACTTGGTAGACATCAAAACTTTTCAAGACATCAATAACCCCAAGATAGAAGCGACTATTATAACACTGTTTGTGTCTTCTAGGGAGACACTGGTGGACCACTGCAATGCATGGATCAAGATGGCCGCTTTCACCTGGTTGGAATAACAAGCTTCGGGTATGGATGTGGAAGAAAGAATTACCAAGGAGTCTACACTCGGGTTTCTAACTTTCAAGAATTCATCCAGAATGGAGGCTATGAAGGTAAAGAACATTACAAGATGGAAATTGTCGGGCTACAGTGGCAAAGAGTTCAAATATGAATATTACTATGAAAGCAAATTATGTTTGTAAGAGATGTGAAGTGATGATAAAAAAAAAAATAACACATGTTTGAACATTAATTAATAAGAGTAAGATTAGGCTTAGGTCAAATATTATGTACACTCTGTGCTATACCAAACAGTGAGCACACTGTATTCTATCGATGAATTTACTGGGTTAGAAAAGGGGTTATGGCGATGCATATAGAAAGATGTTGGTGACGAGAGGGACAGAGAGATGTGGAAAATGGCGGAATGAGATATAAATTTATAAAGATATATAGAGAAAAAATAGGAATTAGGAAGGGAAATTGAGATATACATATATATATATATATATCCCTCAATTTCTCATATATATAATATATATAAACAGAAATGTAGATTAACAGAAGGGATGGGTGAGGAGGGATATGACAGTACAATATTGCAATTTTATATATCGGCGCCCGACTTTTCCAACCATCTTCGTCCACAGATCCCATCCCCGTGAACGTGGAGCTGTCTCTTGGAAACTCTACTCTCCTCCAGATCAATGATCAATCTACCGCAGACAGGTTATGGATAATCTCTTCCTCCGATGGAGTAACCATCGACGTCTTGGTGCAGGGAATCGCAGTTGAAGACGCATATTCCATCTTGCTCCTCGGATTCGGTGACGATCCGTTCGACCCCAAGTCTATGATGTCGAGCTCGGAATCGTTCATCGCAAACTTCTTCCGCGTTTTCGACCACAGTGTATGGGTGAGGTATAAAAGCGATGGCATCGTATCAAACACAGGTTTCCACATCGCCTTTGAAGCAAAGATAAGAGAGAGTGAGTAAAACATATTTGTGTATTATAAAGTCGGTGATAATCGGTACAACATTATATTGAATCGGCATTGCTATCGCGTTAGGCCAATAAGCTATTCATCAATTACCATTAAATAGCAAACTAGTTCGTTCATAGTTCGTTGACAACCAGGCCTAGTGAGCTTTTGTTTTAAAATGGGCCTGAATATGTGTATGAATATTGAATAAAGAAAGTTTATGAATTCATATCGTGTTCCCTTTTTTCAGATGAATCCTCTTCTTGTGAGGACCAACCCTGCGGTGATGAACTTAACATTTGTTATGATTTCTCATCCGGATACTCGTGTGTCTGCCGTGAAAGTACTTCACTTCCGTGTAATGGTAAGGGAATTTAATTTGTCATAAATAAGTTGAGGCAAAAACTTTGTAAAGTAATGGGGAAATCTATTATCCATAGATAGTCAAATTTAATTATCATTATTATTGTATTTGCAATTGTGAGTGAGAAAATCAAAAGTTTTTCCATGCTTTTTTCCAATGATATTCAATATTCAATTCAATTCAATAAAAGATTTATTCATACATGTCTCGCATCTAGTGGCAGAATTGAACATGACTTATGTACATATAATTATGGAGGTAAATTTAACAAAATGCATCTAAACGTATTTCATGAAATATAACCGTAATTTGCACTTTAAAAAAATAAAAATAAAAATTGATTACATCGAATTATTCACTAAGATAACAGCGAACATAATTGTATATAAAACAACCTATAAAACTTGACAAGAATCCAGCTTGATTGCCTCAACGAATTACAGCGTCGCAAACTTAAAAAACGTAAAATTTCGTTTAAAAAAAAAAATTGCATTTGTGACTTTTACATGATATGATTATAAAACAATATAGATTTTCGAAGGGGGGGGGGTGACTATTCAACAAGCAAGATCATGGCCCACAATGATGATAAAATATGCCTGACATAACTTGACCCGACTAGTAATGGCAATTTCAATTAAAAGAAAGAATACCGATATATACAGTATAAGAAATATAACAGAAGATATTCAAGGCAGCTGATTATTAAAAAGGTGGATTAGATATGGTATTAATATATTGTACTATCCTGGAAGTCTATTTTGTCTCAAATATTCCTAATTACTTTGTTTCGATAACACCAACGAATAGAAGTCAGTAAAATATTTTCACCAGTACGACAAACTCTTTTTATTTCATTCTTTAATCCACTTTCTCACACTGTGACAGGGACAGCTGGTCGATTCGTAGACCCAACCCCTCAAATAGACTGTGATTTTGAGGTTGGATTGTGCGGCTGGAGGCAAGTGCGATTTCCCCGTGATGAGTTTGACTGGTCATTGAGATCGGGAAGAACACCATCGACCACAACTGGCCCATCTACAGATCATACAAGGAGAAACACGGGTATGTAAGGGGTCCAGTGTGAACGACGCGATTGTCAAATTGTTGTGAAAGATGAAATAAAGCACGAACAATTACTATTTTCGTCACAAACTTTGCGATAAACTACAGATATTGCCCACCACTGAATTCATCTCAGCAATTATGCATCGGCATGAAAACTAACTACGTTGAAGTTCCGATTGCATCATGTCTTAAAAGCAAACGGGAATATATTTTAGTATTATCTGGTACATTTAATCAAGACAGTACCCTGTCGGTTTGAACGTGGTAATGATTTAATACAAAATCTTGACCTCTCGATAGAAGGAAAAAGGAAGGAAAATAAAAGGAACAATTATTTATAGAGTAAGAAAGAAAAAAAAAGAAAATATATGGGAATGATAGATGGGAAAGAATGATAACGTGAAAGGAGTGAATAACAAATATTGTGATGGAGTTGTGTAAGGTTCAGAACCTTTTTTTTTTGATGACCTATAATGTTGTGAACCAGAGCTTTTTCTGAGGGAAAACAAATGCATGAATAATAATAGGTTTAGAGTCCCATGATCTTCTGTTCATGGAGCAACTATAAAAAAAAAACCAAACGCCACTCCAAAACCCTCATGTCCTACTTTATATTTCAGTTGGCACTTACATTTACATCGAGACATCAGGTCCTGATTTACAGAGCACTGCACGTCTCATCAGCCCCAAGATCACCAAGACATCAACAGAGGATGCCTGTTTCACCTTCTTCTACCACATGTACGGTTCAACAATATGGCGGCTCCGTGTTCATTTCTTGCACGAGGATACAAGAGAGGAAGAGACACGTTGGACCAGGTTTGGTGACATGGGTGACGTCTGGCTGTTTGGACAGGTCGATCTGAGCGACGTCGGCAACGGATGGATCATCGTTGAGGGAATAGACGGGACTGGTTTCAGGTCCGACATAGCAGTAGATGATTTTGAACTTACCAAGTGTGTGTTGACAGGTAGGTGATTAGTTTTCTATTAACTTTAAGACCGGATGGCTCATTTGAAATCAAATTTAAAGTTGTCCCTACGCGTGAATTTATAATTTTTGTACAATTTTATTCTGGCCGCCCATCAGCGGAACGATATAATGGATATTTCTTAATTGGACAAAATCCACAAAATCAACTTATTCTGATATCAAGTAATTGTATTTATAAAAAAAATTGTAAAACCTTGAGATTCTATATTATGATATCAACTTAGAGCTATTTCCCTGCATTTTAGCCTGCTCTTTAGTTCATGACATCTTATTGAGAAGCGGACTTTACCCGATGGAAATACGCCGTGTGGTAACAAATTTTATATAATACACTTTCATGAAATATACTGTTATTAAAGAGGTCTAAATCAAAATATCTTATCTTTTAGCAGACGTGAACACGAATATCTTACTCCGATCTGATGATGTCGTCCACTTGTCATCACCCGGCTTCCCATCCAGATACACAAATGATCTAACCTTAACATGGACGGTGACCGTTCCCGATGAACTTGGCTTCCATATCGACATCGACTTCATGTCCATTGAATCGACGTTTGATGAACTGGTGATCGGCACCGGGCTTGATCCTTCTGATGGAGGCAGCATATTGGAGGTTCTCACAGGAACACGGGGTTCCCCGGGGAAAACTTCTTATGTTTGGGATGGGCAGAAGAACTACTGGATCAGATTCCAGACGGATCTCACCATTAGAGATACTGGATTCATGATCTTCATCAGTCCTGTGAACTTGACAGGTTAGCCAAACGATTCTTCATTTGCACACGGTATCAGTTTTGAAACACATATTCGGACGTTAAGTTAAGACGATGACACTTTGAGTGCATCATTTCATCTCATTCTTTTTCAACTTCAATGTATGTGCAAGAGTCTAAAATATTGTTTTCCATTTTAAAGTGAGGGTTTCGATTCAATGAGAATCTGATCCAGGCCTTTACGGCTTTATACTCCCTAATAATACGAGTTGTGAACTTGCAACTTAAAGAACACCAACTTTGTCATTTGATCGTTTAGCCGGTAGTATAGTTATTCGTAAAAGTAAGACCTCAATCAGATTATATGTGATTAAAAATTATTGAACATTTAATCATTGCGTTTTTGTTTGTTTTCTGCAGCGTCACTGCCAGCTACCACGAATGCGGCGTCAAGTACAACTTCACCACTAACAACATGTATGTTTAAAATAACAAAAAAAGTGAAGAAAAATTAGAAATAATATAACTAGCAATATATAATTATTGTATAATAAAAACTTATTCGGAAACGGCTCCATGATTTTAAGGAAGGTTGATTAGTAACTAAAAATTCAGCAATTACATTACCTTACTACTAAACTATGGAAATACCTGAACCTGAAACTTCTATGATCATTTTATTTGTATTATGACAGCTTATGCAAACTCGAATGCTACGATGGCGTCGAATGCTACGATGGCGTCGAATGCTACGATGTCGTCGAATGATACGATGGCGTCGAATGCTACGATGTCTTCGAATGCTACAACGATGGCATCGAATGCTACGATGGCGTCGAATGCTACAACGATGGCATCGAATGCTACGATGGCGTCGAATACGATGGCATCAAATCCGACAGGTATGGTAACCAGTATTAAATTACTTTAGCTATTGGAATATTCTAGTGATTACACACGCATTTAATCATTCCCGTTCTCTAAACTGGTTTTAATTTGTCGAGAAAGATACATTTTAGAATCACGCAAGTTATGTTGACTCACTGCTAACAATGGTGGAGTATACTTGCATTCTTCCATGTTTTATCATTTGTATATTTGAGTAGCTTGGACGAATTCTGTACCGATGGCATAAAATTATCAAAGTATGATAAACCAGTTGGTTAATATAAGATGATTACAATTATGAATGTGCCAATAAAATTGAAAAGAGTTTGAAAGTATATAGTGCCAATAAAAATGTCCATATATCGAGCATAAAAATGACGTAATGGTAAATCAAATCGTATAAAACGAGTCTATAAAATAAGTGATTGTAGTAATTTTGAAAATGATTTTGGGATCAGAATTGGAGGTGGGTGAAGTTCATTTTCAATAGAATTGCATTTTTAACGGAATCTACACACAAATTTCAACTATACAGTACCTCTGTCATCTTTCGTCATGACGGGCGATTCTCTGAACTTGACATACCCGGCAATCATCAAAGACAGCGTCAACGAATTCGTGTTCGAGACGAACCAGTCATTTGGGTTCCGCGTTATCTTCCATTCCATCCTTCTGCCGGGCGAGGATGACATCATCATCGTTTCCGATGATGAAACTGTCATCGATTCGATACAAGGACCTGCTGTTGAAGTAGATAACATCTTCATTGCTGGAAATAAGATTCGATTTGCAGTAACGGGTGGGAATGAAACTCGGCTAGAAATTGAAGTCATTTCGATCGACCTAACAGGCAAATATGTGTTTATTACAGATATGATTGAACGTCTATATACGATATGGTATACGATATTACCGCTATAAAAAAAGCAGGCTGTTTTTCTCATTACTACTCAATTATAGTTGTAAAGCTATATAATCGAAGGGAAACGTGCCATATTATATAATGCTATAGGTTGAAATACTGTATGGGCGAGCGTTTGTGTGGTATGGGCGTGCGCGTGTGTGGGTGCCTTAACCGATTGAGAAGGAGACAAATAATGAGTATACAATTTGTCATCATACGAATGTTGAAAAGTACCTGCATACGTATTTTTTTTAATAGTGTTACAGCAAGACAGCGTAGGTACAACATGACTGCTACTTTGTTCATTTGCATAATAATCGTCCAGTCAATTATGTAGATGGCCATCAATCTTATTTCTCTTCTTTCATATAGAAATTAACATCTGCTCTGATCACCGTGGCATCGTCAACCAAACCCAGGTCTGTGACGTGATGGTTGACTGTGCAAGTGGAAGTGATGAACATACAAATTGCTGTGAGACTAATCTCTTGTATGTAATAACTGATATATAAACACATTTCTCTCACAAAAAAGCGATATCACTTCGATAAGGAAAAAAGGGGGAAAAAAAAAACGAGATATAGATTGGGAGAAAACGTCCGGGAGGGGGAGTAGATGAAACAAAAAGAGATGGACAGGTAATGGAGATGAAAGAACCTAGGAGAAAAGGGGAGAGGATGGTTTTTTATATATATATATTGTTAACTTCACACTTCATTTTAACCAGGATTCTTTGTCCCATACATGCATGCCATTCTTCATAAATGACGATAATGGCTCCATTGATGAAAAAGTAGAAATATAAATAGAGGTTTACTGTATAATGTTTGGTTGTTCCATTTACTCAGCTACCATTTTGCTAGCTCCTTTGCACAACCTGAAGCTTAGCTCTTTCAACTACCGGATCGATCGAGCCGTTTACACCATGTCCAGTTGGAGGGTTGCATCGATGGACCCCACCCTCGCATTGGTTGTCCAAATGGAATCAATCCACCTCGGTTACTATGACTCGCTCATCATCCGATCCCTTGGTGAGGTCCACAACCAGAGCGGTAACGTATGGACCATCGGAGGCGTGCGTGATCAGGAAAAGAGTGAGACTGCTGATAAGGTGTTCAAAGGAGGGCAGGTTTTGGTAACATTCCAGTCCCTAGGGGGCCAAAGAGGTTTCGAGCTGGACATAGTATCAGTACCACTTGAAGGTAAACATTATTTATTCATATAAATACGTATACATTCGTTTACAGTTAATGAACACCTTCGTTATTCAGAAGATAAATTGTATTATGTGGTATTGTAAGATACATTGTCGATATAATTGCCATAAAGAGTTTGATGTCATATATTTATAAATATTTCTACAAACTATATTATTTTATAAAACAGACATACTTGGCTGTAATGATGCTGAAAAGGTTGTAATGAGACAGAACATCTGCGATGGAAATGTTGATTGCCCGGAGCTTGATGACGAGATACGATGTGGTATTAAGTTGCTATTATCAACCATCATCATTTAAATCTCATTCTGCCTTTCTTTCTTCCTCCTCTGTCCATTTTATTTTTCCTACTCTTGTTATTCTTCTCTCGGGGTCCCCCTCTCTCTCTATTAACACACACACACACACACACACACACGGACACGCGCACACTCACACTCGTTGATTCTCTATCGCTTTCGCCTTCTCTCCCTCTCTCTCTCCCTCTCTCATTCTCTTTCTCCCTCTCTCATTCTCTTTCTCGACCACCCCCCCCCTCGTCTCACTCTCACTCTCTACCTATCTCTCTTCCTCACCGTACCATTGTTTATCTTGTGAAAAAATAACTCTTTATATAAAAAGATCATGTCGTGGAGTCAACCAAACCAATTTATACACCTTTTGCTATCTATTTCTATAGCAATGATTACGTTTCTCCCTACCCTCGCTCAAAATTTGGGCATGAACTATTGATCTCTCATATTGAGTCAGCTGCAATGTTATTATTAAGTCTTTCTGTGTTCGGGAAATCAGATGTACATAGTAAGATTAAAAGTATAGTGTTTTTTTTTAAATGTTCAATAACCATTTCCCACTTATCTTGCCCCAGAAACGACCAACATCACAGAGTTATCATTAGGGCAAACCATGACGAACGAATCGCGTGGGTATCCCAAGGCTATCACGACACCTCGCCCATTCTACCAGATGTGGGCTTTCCGAACAGAGGATGAATCAGGTATCCAGATACACATTAACCATCTCGTTCTCGAGGAAGAAGATGTCTTCACGATCGGAACAAGTCTTGATTCAAGGGACGAGTCGTCGATCATTTATCAGGTTCGTAATATTTAGATGATCATGATGACGGCCAACATTGACCTGATAGAAATATAGATAATTATTATAACCTATATTATGTGCAAGCGTAACGTACTTTCATTGACATTGAAGCCTATTTTTGAAATATAAGGGTGTTCGAAAACAGAGGATGTACGCCATAGCAGTGAAACCACCTTGCAGAAATATGAAATATGTCATTATGTCATTACGTATAGCCATCATTATCATTCAATAAACATCAAGTCGATATTGATGTGAACAGACTTGAAAGCCTTCTCACACCTTGTCGATTTAGCCAGCGTATGCTGACATATCAACATTTCTCAAAAAACGATGTTTCAATTTTGGACGAATTACGTAATAGTGACTTGATATATTTAGAACGTTTCGATAACTGATGTGAACCCCATTTTATATACCAATTCCCCTAAACGCTGTCAATACGCCATTATGTAAGTTAGAAACACGTTTAGTAAGTTCTGTGGTCGTCCGGAACACTTTTACAATTTGATAGTTTTACAATAACTTTCCATTAAACCTATTACAATTGAATGTTCCTGAAACAAGGTTTCGGACACAGATGCTTTGAACGGGTCGAGTTCGGATATTCGACCCCCGGGAACCAAGTTATGGATCGGAATTAAACGGTTATCTTCAACCTTGACATATCCACTCAGTTTTTCTTTTGAGGTTACTGCCGTGGAAAATTATACATGTGAGTACGTACTACCCTGCTTACTTTTTACTGTTTTACTGTTACTGCTGCGACTACTACGTCAACCACTGCTTATACACTAATATCAGTAGTAGTAATTAAAGAAGAGGTAGCATTCTTAGAATATATTTTTGCTGCTATTTCTGCTGCTGGCCTACTACCACCACCACTACTTTATCCTCCTCCTTGAGACTTGCTTTTCCAACTCTCATAAACACCGAATATATATGCCTATTATGGGAAAACACAAGAAACGATCAATTTAAAAATTATAATTATGTTTTTGACAAACAAAAACAAATAGATTCTTTATTGACCACAAAGGTGAATATAAAAAACACATATCAAGATGAAGTATACTTTGAATATAACTTAATAAAGAGAGTATAAATATGATGATCTTTATACTTCTAAAATCGAAAGATACTTGCCCAGCTGGACAACTGAGATGTGGAGATATCTTCCTTCAATGTTTCATCTCGGACTACCTCTGCGACGGGACTTCTGATTGCAGCAACGGCTTCGATGAAGAAGATTGTGGTAAAGTTTGTCCTCTTCGTTGTTAATGTCTATATCTCATAACGGTTGTGAATATTGGTGAAATATAAATCAATCATGGATAAGGCTTTGGCCTACGCCTCCAAGAGTCCAACGGCTTCGATGAAGAAGATTGTGGTACAGTTTGTCCTCTTCTTTGTTAATGTCTATATCTCATAACTGTCGTGAATATTGGTGAGATATCAATCATGGATAATGCCTCGGCCTACGCCTCCAAGAGTCCAAATGGCTTCCAGAGAAAATGGGATGTCGAGAGTGTTGACATTATTTCCAGCATTAATTTTATTCAGTTTGTGTGTGTGTAAAATAACAATTTCAGGTCTTCCTTATTTTCTCATAATGATATATTATATTATTATGAAGAAAAAAAAAGGAAGACCTGAAATGCTAGATGTAAAGGTTTATTAAACATCTTCACATTTAGCATTTGCCTCCATTTCTGGAGGGATATACATGGTTTTCTAGCATTTCAAGCATTCATGATAGACTTGCGCTCTCCGAGATTTTGTGCGAACACCGTCATCGTGTATAACATCTTTCTCTTTTATCTTTCTATAATTGCAATTTTGATTGGCCCCAAGCCCTTGTAGCTTAGCCATTGATCGCATAAGAAATAAAATGGACAAATACAGAAAACACTGTGTCCTGTGATCTGTTATCTGGCTAGACTGGCCTTCTATTTTCACTGATCACCTGTTTAAAGAAAATCAAAGAGTTTGGTTGATTTATCTAGCTTGTTGGTCTTTCTATTGCACAGAGTGTTCGATTGACGGTATAATCAAGTGCGAACAAACCAATCGGTGCTTCTTCCGCAAATCATTTTGTGACGGATCGGGATTATGCGATTACAATTGTAGTAAGTTTATATACTCCTATAGTATACGGCTTGTATTTATTTTTCCATTTAATTTTACAATCTAATGCAAAGAAAAGAAACTCTGAAAAGACTAACGCTTGAAAAAGCTTTACAAAAGAACGAATGAAGACTTGNGGGTAGTTGTACAGAGGGTAGGTGTCCAAGAACCAGGAAACTTGCACGACATTTCCACAAAATAATCACCAAGTGTGACTCAATTAAAGAAAGGATGGACCAAGTGCATGGTCTATTTAGCATTACTTGAACGTAAATTAATGGATCTCTAGAAAGCAAACACAACATGAATTGTTGCTTTTTGGGATATCGTATAAGATTTGAATTTAATTTTTGGTGATGCTATCGGTCGATTAGACCATCTTTATGCTGAAAGTCGATTTTCTGTTTGTAAGACTCTTTATAGAGAAAATAATAGGCTCTAACAATTCGTCCCTTTTTCACGAAGTGACGGTAGTGAGGATAATCGTCACGCAAATTGTATGCGATTTTCTTCACTACCGTCACTTCGTGAAAATAGGAATGAATAATTAACACATTTTTGTTTATTTTCATGTCACATAGCATTTGAATGTAGAAACGGACACAGAGTGACTACTAAGTTTGTTTGTGATGGGTTTGATGACTGTGGAGACTTTACTGATGAACAACAGAATTGCGGTAAGCATGCAGCTATTATATCAAACAGAAATATACACATTTACCTTGGTAGAATAATTTTACTGGAGTGTATGTTGATTAAACAGAAATGTATAGGAGCGGGAAGTAAATCCTTGTATCATGTTTGAAATGTGTTCAATTTCTTATTTATGGTCGATTACAAATGCAACCATAGAAATGATGTTTTCACAAGGGAGGCCATCGCTACTTAAAGAGCGAGGGATGACAAATTAGCTATCGTTTAATTACCTTCCATCATGTACAACTTTTTGTTGAAAGTCCTGGGTTGGCCCAATAATTATGCGGCCTACGACGTGTCAATATGAATGCAAAGGACAGTCGCAGGTTTGCAGGGGATTGGGACAAGGTTTGTGATTTATCTTGAGAAAACAAAATCGATGTAGATTCAATTCAAATGAAACGGTGAAACATTAAATCTAAATAGAACTAATCCCTGAAGGACATTAACTTCATTCGTCACGTGCACCATGTACTGATTGATCAACCTCGATTAGCTAGGCACAATTAATATAAATTGTACCGATTTACTATGGTAACTTTTCTCCTCATACTTTCTCTTCTCTGGTTTATCCAGAATGTGCGTCGGTTCAGTACGACTGTGGAGAGCGGTGTATTCCTAAGAGCAATGTATGTAATGGATACATCGACTGTGCAGATGGGAGTGATGAAACCGACTGCAGTATGTTTATCTCATGATCACTTTGATCACATATCATACATAAAAGAGAGTGTTTCATTCTATAAGTGCTCAACTAATAAAGTCTATATAACGAGCGACAAGCACCATCTCTTTCAATATCACAGCCACCTGTCTATTATAATCTTCGCTGTAAATAGAGGCCATCGTCAGGGGCATTTTCGTACTTTTGTAACAACGGAACGGACCCAATGTTTTCCTTTAATATAACTACAATTTTATCATAAGAATTTACCCAACCATGATATTATTATCCTGGTAGTTGGGTACGGTTGGATGAATGCTGCTTTCTGTCCCCCACTTTACCTCCCAATTCTCCCTTTATCTATACTATAAACGGTTTCCTTATTGGTTTTTACAAAGAAAAATGATTTATTCACTCATAATTTGACATTCGTGCAAAGATATATGTGTGTGTCTTTAGTTTTAAATGAATTATATTTTGTTCCTGACGTATTAGGCATTTTTGTTATTGTCTCCTCACTTTCAAAACTCAGCATGCCAGAACTATGAGTTCGAGTGTGATAATGGAAAGTGTACTCCATTCTGGAATCTCTGCAATGGTGCGGATGACTGTGGTGACAATACGGATGAAATCGAAGCAAATTGCCGATGTAAGTCATTTACTCATATACCTCCTGTTTTGATACAAAAACCCTTATTTATATTATTTTAAATTTATATTTAGTCGATAAAGGTAGCATTGCCTTAATGTAGTATGATATAACTTTATATAATTTATAATCGTAGGCATCTGTTTATTCTTTCTTCTAACATGATTTTGATTTCAGTTGATCCATGTAATGAATATTACCCGTAGCGGTTCTAGAGGGGAGGGGGGGCTTAAAGTGGAGGCTAGAGCCCTTTAAAAAAAATCTGCAAGTCCCCTAAAACTTTTTTTAAACGATTGCATTTCAACGAGGCACATGTAAACAAAAATAAACGCAAGAATGCCTAAGCCCCCCCCCCCAAATAATAATAATAATGTAGAACCATTCCTGATAATTATGATATCGCTTTAATCATTATAGATCATTTATTTTAGTACCTGACAAGAATCAATGTAAAATTTACTTCAAAATCTCTTGCAAGTTAAATATTATTTACGATAACAGAACCAATTAAAGTAGATTGAGCATTATTATAGAACATGACTGTGAAATAGAATCGAAGCATGTGTGAATATAACAAGAGGAATGAAATACAAACCTCCCACAGGTTTATATAAGAATGACTTATGTTAAAGATGACACAAAATGTTGTCTCCGTGAGCACTTTAAGATTCTTGATATGCGTTGGCTTTTCAGACTGTTTAAGAAGATAGACCTAGTTAACCTTAGCGTATTCCAATTAATGTATATTTTGATTTTTGTTTCTGTTTCACTTTTGATTTTCAATTTTCTTAGTAAAGTCTTGTTAGATTAAAATATGGAATTTGTCCATGTATGAAAATTAAAGAAAATCAATTTATTCTCGTTTAATATAGATTGTAACGGAAACCACCTCCAATGTCCAGATTTCTCTTACTGTTTGAGGCGTTCTCATGTCTGTGATGGATTCCTTCAATGTAAGGATGGAAGTGACGAGATCGGATGCCCTTCGTCTTTAACTGCAGGTTTGCTTTACATGATCTGGGCGTGGGCGTGTGTGTGTGAGAGAGAGAGGGAGAGAGTCTTTAACTGCAGGCTTTCTTTCATAATCTTAAATAAACTAGAGAGTGTGCGTGGGCGTGTGCGTGTGTGTGAGAGTGAGAATGAGAGAGAGAGAGAGAGTCTTTAACTACAGGCTTTCTTTCATGATCTTAAACTACAGAGTGTTCGTGTGCACGTGTGTGTGCGTGCGCGTGTGCGTGTGTGTGAGAGTGAGAGAGAGAGAGAGAGAGAGAGGGGGGGGGGGAGTCTTTAAAGGAAACCAAAACCTTTATACTAAGTTACTTTTATTGTAAAGTTTAAGATATTTAAAAAATATCAGTGAAGATTTGAACAAAATCGGGCAAGGAATAAGGAAGTGAGAGCTTTTTTAAATGACTAGTCACTAGAAGGCGGTATTCAATTTCATGACATCATCTGTGAACAACTCTCCATGCCTTTTGTACATACAATTTCACAATTTTTTGTTTTCTTCGTATTTGTGTTCTTGATCCAACTTCATAACATGTGAAGTAGAATATCATTTTGCATTCTATATCTTGCTTGTTATCTGGGAGTTGTCCAGATACACATACATAAATATTACATTTGGTATTTTGACCAACAGATGATGCCAATGATGTGATATGGCTCAATAACACCAACGAGTGTCATACACTGACATTCGGCATCGATGGAACCAACTCTAGTAGCAGTAGAATGGAGTATATATGGCTAATCATCGCCAGACAAGAAGACGGTGGTATCAGTCTAAATGTTGACGATTCCTTGCTCCGAGATGAAGAGGACTTCTTGGATCTCATCGTCGGTTTCCCGGAGGCCGAGCCGTTATACCGATTTATGCTTACCGGAGTTGATAGGAATGTCTCCAGTATAAAAAACAGCACGGAGTCGGCATCCAGTAATTCACTGAATACAACACGGATGTCATCATACCCATCCTTTGTGGAGATGTGTGGCAACTCTTCCACTCCTAATTCCCAAGACCTATTATACCTAAATGTATCCAGGATTTTATTGAGATTAACAGTTGGGCCAGACGCAACGGATGTGCATTTTTCAATGCAGCTTGCCTCAACTCACTTCGGAGGTAAGAAAACCAACCAGGTACACCAATTACCCTTGATATGAAATTACTAGTCTTGATATATAGACATTTATCAACAAATCTTTTTATTGTATGAAAGTCGAAAGTCTAATGAGATTGTAAGTTAGAAACCGACCCGAGGTATTAAAAGTATTATCGACCGGGAGTATAATGTTTACGGTTAGACCAATGTGTCATCTGCATGGCATTTAAAGGTGATATATCTCTTTTGCAGGCTGAAAATAAAAACTTTTGTAAATCATATGGTAAACAAGAAATAAAACCAACTAAAACTCCTCAAAAATGTTTAGAACTGGTAATTGCCTCTATGTGGAATGATATCGACCGTTAGTAATTTGTCGGTTAAAGAAATGTGTATACATTCAGGTTCTATTAGAAACTATCGTGGAAATCACTTAGATATTTGCATCATCAGGACGGCATCATGATCAGTGTAAAAATGTTTTTCTGTTCGCAGGATCTCTTTCAGGATCTGGTGTTGTATAAGTGCGATTTACTCACAATGATATTAATTTTGAAACATTGTTTTTTATATCCGAGTTCTTTCTCACTTTACCAGAGCACTTTTGGAGGTTTCCAATGACTTGATTAAAAAACTTTGTTATAAAAGTCCGCACTGTGCTTGTTGTGAAGGTTTGGATTTCATGCAGAAGCCTTGTTAATATGATTCTTCTCATTGCAGACGCGTTTTTTGAATGTTCCAAGAACATAGTTATTCCATCACACCAGGTATGTGACAACACAACGGATTGCCCATTTGGCGAGGATGAAAATGTAGACGGGTGCACAATATCTGGTGAGCCTGACATTAACAGATTTAATTTTACTATATAGTTATTCTTGTGAAGGAAGTTTTATATACTTTCGTTTTAATAATTTGTTTTAATCTCTTACTGGTAATGATTTCTGAGACACGCTTTGAGTATTTGTTTATTCAGCATGTTTTGAATATATTGTACATGAATAATTCATCTACGTCTCTAACTGACTCTCTTATTATCCTTTCGCCGACGAAGTCGGAGGGGATATAGTAAAGCTGCCGTCCGTCCTTCCTTCCGTGCGTCAGTCCGTCCGTAACAAATTGTTTCCGATCGATAACTTCAGTAGTATTTGACGGATTTTAATGAAATTTGATATGAAGGTACATGATATCAAAATGCAGGCTAAGTTCGGTGGTGGAGTACGTAGGTCAAATTTCAAAGGTCATAGCTCATTAAATATGCGACAAAATACACAATGGAGGTAACTTGCATATAGGCCTTTTTTTACCCTGCGAGGGGATGCTACGCTTTGCGTTGACTTGTTTGTTTTGGTTTGATATAGCTATGCTGTTCTGCTTGAGGGACTTATACTTTTATTTGTGAACCTCCAACCTTGGTTATTCGTTTTTTTATTTTGAATGTTAACTGTTTAACAGTTAAGATGGAGTAATAGAAATGATTTGACTACAAATTGTTGATTTAAAGTGGATAAAGTGAATATATTGAAGCAACATGTAAGAAAGATCTGTAGGAAATTGTCCGTAATCCTATTTCGCGATCTTTCATATGAATTGCAAATCTTGGTTTGTGTGTGTGTGTGTGTGTGTGTGTGTTTGTGGGTTTTTTCCGTTAAAGACAATATTAATGACTTTGTTGCTACTAAACTGCTGTTTAGTTTCTCCTCTCTACCTTTTTTATTCGCCCTCATATACTTCCTATACCATACCATGTACAGATGGATTCATCTATTTCTCCTGACATCCAAATTCAGTCGAATGTGCCTGTTTTGCTTTTATTTTCTTCAGTAAATCTAGTCTACGGCATCCAGTCCGAGATATTTCTTTCAAATACCACTTTCGACCCGAACTTCAGAGACGGAGAAGCTGTATGGATAATTCACAATGCACCGAATACCAAGGGTATCCATGTGGATATCAATCAATTCCTCCTACTAGAGGGGAGTAATATCACGATAGGACTGGGAGATGATAGAAACAAGTATAATTCTCCCACCGTCTTTCTCACCGGGTTGTCAGCTCCTAAACATGTCTTGCTCAGATCTGAATCTATTTGGTTACACTTACACAAAGCTATCAATTCTTCTGGCTCCTTTCAACTGGTGATCTATCCGCAAAATATGTCAGGTATGATGTATATACACATCTCTTTTTCGTTATACTATGCACTAGTCTTTAAGAAAGTTGAAGTTTGTGAAGATAACTTTAAGCTCATGACATTAAACTCACAGTCCTGACCAGTAATGGTGAATGGAGAGAAATAGAGCATAAAGACACTGTTTTAATATCTACCCCAGATAGTAACTTTTTTTAAATCTAAAATTAATCCGGAGTTAGGGATGGATTGAAACATATCCTTTCAACAATAAAAGTACTCTGTACGCTAAATGATACCTGCACTGGCAGTAAAATTCGTCATTTGTTATCAACTAAAGTGTAGTTTGTTATTATATGCCTACATGTATTTACGGTCTAATATTTAACTCGGCCATGGCATATTTTAATATCGTATTTTCAAATAGAAACCTTAAAATTCATTGTCCAACGCATCGAGGGTCTATCACATTCCAAAACAATCTGTCTTATAATCCACGTTCTTTGACAGATGAACTATTCTTGTGCAGTCATGGTTTAGTCAACCTCAGCAATGAAGCTGTATGTGATAAAACGAAGCATTGCATTGACGGCAATGATGAATATGCATGCTTTACCACACGTAAGTATATAAAACAAACCCATCTTTTCATCTATTTCTGCAAAGCATTGCCATGTTTTACAGTATGGTGTATACAGCATACTATGAGCTAGCATAATATGCCTGCCCTTTTTGGAGGGTCAGGGGGAAAAATTTAACGGTTAATGCAGGCCTATATAACTTATTTACAGAACGATATTAATGTTCAGTACAATATTGTTATTTACTTACATGAACAGGGCGAATTATCTCTTAACCTCCAGAAAAAAAAAGGAATGTGATGAAAATATTTTGCCTGCTTAGCGCATTAAATTCCAATCACATTTTTAAAACCTACATGAGATTTCATGTCATTCTGGCAAAATGTATACATAAATTATAATCAACAATAAATGCAAATATTCACCATTAATACAATTACAAAGACGAATGAGTTTTATCCAAAACCTATTTAATGGATAGCAAAATATGAAGGATGTGGTCTCCGGCCCGCGTTGATGAACCAACGCGTTGTACATGGAGATGACGTAACAGTCCTCGGACAATGGCCCTGGCAGATCGTCTTGTATATACACGAGCGTCCAATTTTCAATTGTGGTGGCAGCATTATTTTTCCCGAATGGATCATCACAGCAGCTCACTGCGTTAAGTAAGTGAAAAGAAAGGCAACTATAAGGTGCAAGATTTGAGTCCTGCAAGTAGGGCAACGTACGTGTTCAAATAAATGATTTTCATATGCTAACGCCTATTAATTGCCATTTTATTACTGGGTTAGCATTAAGAAAACTAAATACCCCTGATCCCTCTCAAAGTTAGAAGGATCAGAATTGGAACATTTAGAATTGGATGTAGTTATCCAGTAAACCACTCCGTATTAAAATCATGTTGTAATCAATGCCACCAGTGGTCAAAATTAAATATATGCCCTTTTAGAGATATCAATTTTTGTTAAGTAATCTAAGATTTAGATCCACAATAATAATGTATGTTTAATTTTATGATCACATTTATATAACTTTTGTCATTTCTAGAAGTTACTAAGCAGTAAAGCTTCGAATCAATTATGTGTTGCGGAAAATGATGGCATATTAGGTGTAATATATTTAGTTCATCTCTCGTACAGCAAATGATACCAATATAATTCTTTGTCCTCTACTTAAAACAAAGTGTCGCTGGTGAGACGTATACGATCCAGGCAGGCACTCTGAACCTTCAGATAAACGGAGGAGGGCAAATCCGTGCAGTGTCCGAAGTATTTCTTCATCCAGACTACGACCAATCAATCAACATCGGGGCCAATGACATTGCTCTTCTCAAATTGGATTCCCCACTCGTCTTTACGGATGATGTTAATCCCGTATGCCTTCCAGATCCCGGCGATAACCAACCAGAAGTTGGATCTTACGTAACCTATACCGGCTGGGGAGACATCAATAATTTTTATGGTAAAAGACAAATTACGCATAATCATAACATTTCAGAAATGTTCTGCCTTTGAAAGGTTATATCCTAAAGTCGATTTTTAGAAAGAGCAGTGTAAAACATTTTACATTTATCTGTATCTACTTTATAACTGCAAGCTTACAATCAAACAGGCTCGTAACTTGTTTGTTCTGAAAACTTATCTTTCATCGCTTACCATTCTAAAATGTTTTTTCTATGAGACATACTTTTGTACTATCAACCGAAAATTTTGATCAACGAATTTTTTTATTGTTATACTAACCATCAGGGCGAAATCCGGATTATCTGCAGGTAGCCAGACAGGTGGTGATACCCAACGAGATCTGTATACGGAATGGCTACTCTAACATCCCAGTAGTACCGTCTGTATTCTGTACTATGTATGCCGAAGGATTTCAGTCCACCTGTACAGTAGGTTTATATATATATATATATATATATACATATATTCTCAATTCCCTATTGAAACCAATAGGCCTTAGCCTATAGGCTTCTTTTGGTAAATCAATAATGATAAATAAAAAATCGACTTTAGCAACTGTCCACCAAAGAGGTAAATTCTAATCTCAATTGCATTAACTCCATCACAAAGATCACTTGAAGTGATTTTACGATTATCCTTTGTTTCACTAAAGGCTTGTACTATTCTATATAATAAACATAAACGTTGTTTCTTGGTTAGTAATCATTATAATCAATGTATCTATTGGTAAAACGTGAATGTTATTGTAACATAATCAGACAATTAATCTATTGGTCATTAATAGCCGAAAGAAAATAAAAATCACAAAAATGATGTGCATTGTCATAAGTTGCTTAACAAATTATGATAAATGCGTCTTTTTAAATTATGATAAATGTATCTTTCTGTGAAAACGTGTAAAGTTATCATGATTATGCATGAAATAGATTTAGCTGTTGGTTTTCTATTGGTTTCTATTGGTTTCTATGTTTCTTAATTCTATTGGTCATATCGGTTTATATTGATCCAATTGGGTTATATTAGTCTCATTGGTTTTCTATTGGTCCTATCGCTCCTATCGGTTTGTATTGGTCTTATTGGTTTCTATTGGTCCTATTGGTTTCCATTGGTCATTTTGGTTTCAATTCTATGGGTCCAACAAAAAACCAATAGACTTCAACATAAACCATTAGAGCAGGCCTTCTCAACTAGTTTATTAGAAGTGCCAAAACGAAAAGAATTTGAAGTTGAAGTGCCACCCTGCATGTGTGACTGTGCTGCTATAGGGAGAGACCGAGCCGAAAACGAGTGGGGTCCAGGGGCGAAGCCCCAACGGGGGTGCAGAGCCCCCCTGAGGCTGGTGAAATTTATGGCTTTTTAAAGGCCCAAACGGGGCATTTTTAACACTATTTAATTCCACAATATAATCAATCATAATTTCATATTGATGTGAAAAAATTAATACATTTCCTGGGTACAATACTGGAGGTAAATTCATATGTAGTTTTTTGGGTGCAATAAACTAGAGAAATGTCAAATAAAGTGAAAATCTAACAAACAAATAACAAGATGTTTCCAGAGATTGGCAATGTCAAAATCGGTAGCCAATCGTAAGCTAATTGTTGTTCAGAGCTTACGCTTAGAGTCGTATAAGATGGTTTAAAAAAAGATGTTTTCCCCTTTCATCTTGTTTGTTAAGCAGGCATTTCGGGCTCAAATTCGACTGCGACTTCTTTGTTAAGCTGAGTATTTTATTTTAAAATACACATTTTCTCTCTTTCTTTCTGTTTTGTTGTTGTTGTTGATGCAACAGTTGCGCGCCACTCCCACTGACCGAAAGCGCCACAAGTGGCGCGCGCACCGCCAGTTGAGAAGGCCTGCATTAGAGACTAATATAATTTTTCTTATGGTCTCTATTGGTCTCTATGGGATTTCCGACCTAGGTTGCCTTTTATGTTAACCTATACCTTAGTCTTGTGTGTAAAGGGACAAAATAATCAAAAGTTTATATTCAATTTAACTTCAACCATAATAGTATAGATATATTGAATGCTATGAGAGGCATCGTTGTTCCTATAAGCTCAAGGGGACGTTACATCCTGCTATACCCTGATGCGCGCCGGTCCGGGCGACGCCCCGAGGGGCCATAGCAGGATGTAACATCCCCGAGAGCATGAAGTTACTAGCCGAGAGCCACTATAGAAACAGCCATGCTTCGAATATTAGAGCAGTCCATATATCTTTTATCTACCGAATTCACACAAAAAAATTTACAAAGAATTCTTACTTTATACTTTTCTTGAGTAAAGGCTGGTTTAAAACATCACAGAAAATCTGAGACACTGACTGTAATCTTCGCTGGAAAGTTGCCTAAATATTACGATCATTCAGAAATCGCACACACATATATACACTGCACTGTATCATCATGTACCCGCGTTCGCACAAAGAAAGTTTTACATTTAAACCAATGGGGATCTCAGCATAATTTATTTATCCAGCCCTAATTTACCCGGGGCAACGGGCATCTTTCTCATAAACTATTGACCGTTAGGCGGGCATGGCTTAAATCATAACTCCAATTTCGACCAATCAGATGAGAGATTTGTTGTTGTTTGATTGGGTTTTAATCTGTCAAAATTGACTATGTATGCCGTTAGAGAGGTATATAATAGAGACCATATACTTCCCTACCAAAAAAAAAGAAAGAAAAAAAAAGCCACTGCTTTATACAATAGAAAATAGATTGTGTGTTTACTAATAAACACCAAATAAATGAAATGAAATACATTTTGTAGTGTTACAGAAACAGCCAGAGTGCCAACTGTATCTTTGTTTTTGTCAATATAACCACTAAATTCAAATCATTCTAAAAGTGAGATTGTTCGTAGTTTAAAAGGTGAGTACTGAATATATACATTACACTCGTTCATCAAGCTATATATACATTTATGTTCGATACAGGGTGACAGTGGTGGTCCTGCTGTCCAGGAGATTGAAGGACGATGGACCATACAAGGTGTGACCAGCTTTGGAGGAGCATGTGGCATTCCATACTTTCCTCTTGGCTTCACCCGGGTCACTAGATTCCTGGACTTCATTGCAGAAATATTGGAAAATAACTGATCATCTCTGTCACCATCATTATGACTTCCAAGTTGATTGGCCGATGATGTATATCATTTATCATGTCTACCCAAACTAGAGGTGATGGAGTGACGAAAAAAAAAAGAATAGTGTATCACGCCCAACATATATTGTAACAATTATCATGACCACACCCATCGTCTGTATCGCCATGACGACATAGAAGCTGAAAGGTTAGGGGCAACTCTTTGCCCCCCCCCCCTCCACCAATGGAAATTTCCAATCGGAACCAAATTCCAATAGCATGCATAAGTTATTGTTAGAATAGACTTCATTAATCATTTCACTCCAAATAAGCCTTTATATTACAAAAAATTCTCCCCCGACCACAAAATCAGACTGTGCCATATAGAGCTTAATATATCTGGATACATTGCAGAGTATTTCCTCTGTATAATTTTGTATCACATTTACATTGTTGTGAATTATTTCTTCTCAAAATAAAGGTACTGTGTCCCTTTTGCAGCCCACCTCAAATTCTGTAGAACTTTGCAGGAATTATGAATATGTCATGTAAGTCCTATCTGTAAAATTTAAACGTTAGCAGTGTCCTAATATTCAAAGGAAACCTGTTTACTTGCTAGACTTCACTGTCAGACACTGCTGAGTGACTGACTGGCTTTTTTCTTTTTTGGTAATAACATACATAAAATGAGCTGTAAAGAGTACATGAGCATTTTGTCTACATCAATAACCCACTTCTTACGATGGCCAAAATCAAAGTGATTGAATCTTTGCGCAGCATAAACGCTTGACCATTTGGTACAATGGTCTGAAAAAAATCAAGAATATTACTTATTGGCTCTATAGCTCCTAAGTCGACTTGACAACTAATATTCGTTATTTTCCCACTTGAAGAAATTTTTAAGCCCCCACCTTTTTTAGGGAAGTTCTAAATTAGTATTATCTTTCAATGCCGTTGGAATTTAACCTTTTCAATTGTTTGGCCTGCAAAAGGGATACCTTTTAATTTTCTTTTGTAAATATATTTTTAAAGGTGAGCATACAAAATTTTTTTTTCATATTCTGTTTTGATGATGTAGATTTGCAGGGGATTTTCAATAGAGGTGATAAGAGTGTTTTATGGGTTTAGATGGAGTTTAGTAGTGCTAAATAAATCAGGCAGAAAATAATTGATTACCTGAAAAGATCTAATTGGCTATCCTTTCAGTATATAACGTAGGCGTACTATAAATTTCCATTGTTCAAGTAAATTATATGTACATCAAGATCATCTGTTTCGATAGCATAAACCAATCTTCAGAGGCTACCCTTTGGATATGGATGTAAGGTTTGCAAGCATACCTTTTCAAGTCCTGTCAAAAACAAGAAATATAGTCCACATCATTTACCAGTACACAATCAAACACACACACATACATGGGCGGTTGACAAGTAGGCTCTGGGCTTTATTCTTTTCAAACATATAGGGTTGCAATTATATTTAAGGTTAAGCAAGTTTATGGGTAGTGCCGTTAGGTTTAGTATTTGGTTCAGGGTTGAAGTTGAAAAATTAAGTTAATGAGGTCAACTTCCCAGCATAAATTTCAGATCTAGTCAATTTAAAGAAATACTGCTCATTTCGCAATACACACTCCTCCCTCACAGCCCACACCCCACAATTTTTTTTCTTCTCTCTTCTGCTCTGTACTACCTTATTCCTGGTCCTCCCAATTTCTAGTCTCCATCTGTGGTCTTCTTCCATTCTTTATCTCTATATATTCCTTACATCCATAAATTGGGTTGATCCACCAGGCAAAAGCAGTTCCATCCTTCTTCCCGAAGAAAATTGACACTTCAAAAAAAATTTACATTTTAATGCTTTTAAAAAACAATTTCCCTACCTAATTTTTTCTTTGGCTCCTTTTGTGTCAGCCCTTCCTTGCAATTATAAGGGAACCAGAAGAGGGCCAGCAGTGTTCCCAAAATTTGTTATAATAATGCTGGATCCTCCTCTGAGTTAAGTTATTTAATGAAATAGCATACATGCTTTGCTTTATTAGAATCAGAAGTTTTTATTTATCATTTCAACATTGGTTTAATACTGTGTCTGTTTCACAAAATAGTGTACTTTGATACTTTTGTTTGTAGTTTGCCTACTGTGTAATACAAACTACTTATGCTAAGTAGTAAAAATATGTGTCTACATTTTCATACAATAAATTCTAATTTCATACAAACGAAAATGTCCTTATTAGTGTTAATTGTGTCACTCATAAGGGTAACAAGTGAAAAGAAATGAAAGTATTATAAGGATGGTAAGAGAGCACTGAGGATATACTCTTCCCTTTTTAAATGTTCTCAACAGAGTTACCAGTTGGTTTAACCCAATGAGCCTTGAAAGATATTCCAATATGTTGGAGCCCCCAATGTGCTGTACATGATGAAGCCCCACAAAGCCTGCATCAGGAAGGTGTCAGGCCTGAAATATGTCATCTCTGCATCAGGATTTAAAGACCCTTTTTATGTATTCTTGTAGCATGCACCTAGTCCAAGATGCTTGCAGTAAATGAATCCCAATTTGAAATTCCTAACAGAATATTGTAAGTTTAGTAATAGGAAAAGTCATGAAGATAAGTTCTTAGATGTATATCTACCTTAAAGGCAAAGCTACTACAGCATTACTGTTGAGGTTAACAAGGTATACAAGGGGGGGGGGTAGTCCTGAAGTCAACTGGATGAAACAACTATTTTAACCCGTAGGGAAGAAAAAAAAAGGAAACCTGTGTGTATGCTGATAAATCCTGGAAAAGCTAAATGTTGGCAATGCATCAACGAGAGCTGCATAGTATGTACTTCATGACTTAGAAATAAGTTGGAGTTTTAGTCGAATTGTTTTCAAATTAAAGCATTGTACACAACCAAAGGAGCAAAGGTACAACATGTACATGGGAACCTCATTACCGTTTTATATGCCCCTCCACCTGGCGCTATGCCTGGCAACACTCGGAAACTAGAACAACACTCAAATTTGTCTGTCATCTTGGTATGAAAGTAATCTTTCTTATAGATCCCAATATGTAGTTAATAATAATTCCTCCAATTTTTTTCTATTACACATGGTGTACCACAAGGTTCTATCCTAGGTCCTCTACTGTTTTTTAATTTACATTAATGATCATACACATTCAACTGCACCTCACAGTTAAATGAAAGGTTAATACACGAGGGCGTTTCATACAACGTTAGTTATGGTATAAAGAATGCTGTTGCAACAATCTATTACAACTGGATAAATTTGCAGGTCCTACTTGTTTTAATTTTACTGTTTCTTAGACCTGTAAATTATATTGATTGACTGATGCTAGATGCTGCCACGTTTCTTATTCAATCCATAGTCCTACGATGGTATCTTGACAATGACCCCTGAGCTCTAGTGAATCATGACCTTGTATGAAGCCAATGAACATGTCCTGGATGTTGTATTCAATCCAAAGTTAGGCTCCTTCTTCAGTCACATAGGTGGTGGCTTTGAGTTGATTGATAAATGTCGGTGAATTCATGATCACAAACGGAACCAACTGGACTTGTTCTTGATGATGTCATGTGCCATCGAAAAGAAGAACCACATCCACCTGTCTGGCTAGATCCTTGGGTAGCTTTCCACTCAGGTCGCTAATAATCTCTGCATTGTGTTGTAGCAGAACGCAAACACAGCTAGCTTTCTGACTGCCTGCCGCAATATGAAGTGCTGAATATTGAAGAAAAACAAAACAGAACAAATATTTTAGATCTCTAGTTATGCCATACTGCTGAATAAAAATCCAGTTTTCATTTTCCACATCAATAATGGCAATCAATCTACAAATATAGATTCATGTATATATCAAAGTTGTTTTAGTATAGAACATTATTGAAAGATATCCTTCAAACCCAATAGCTATGCATTTTACTCCTTTAAAGGCCGTCTGTACTAGTTTGGCCAGGAGGGATTAGACCACACAGCGTGGTCACTGACAGGTGGCTATATCATCAACTCAGTTCTCAATTAACATAAGAGGATGGGGGCCTAACGGTCACCGATTAGGCATTGTTTTCTATATAGAGGGAGCAAGTAGCTACTAGTAGTACAGTGTGGCTTTAATATTCAAAGGTATTTCATTTCTATTTCTATTAGTATGTAACAGGACAATCACCGCCCCCCCCCCTAATTACAACCCAAGGACATCCACCCCAAAGGATTACCCCTATGTTAATAACCCCCACCTCTGAAAATTACCCCCAAGGACAACCACCCACAAGGGCAACTACTCCCCCCCCC
>BEXV01001186.1:89498-118024 GCA_003118195.1 Hemicentrotus pulcherrimus
GGGGGGGGGGGGTAATTGTCTTGTTGAAAATTGGCCAGGGGGTGATTGTACAGGGGTAATTGTCCTAGAACCAAGTATGTTATATGTGGTGTCATCACTTTTACAAATTGAATGTTTGAAGAATACAAAATAATTTTAAAACTAAATTCCTACAAGACTAATTAAGATACAAGCTTTTGAATAATTGTATGTCCAACAAACTTTCATCACTTTAAATATCACAATATATTAAAGAGATTACTGTATTCCTTTTTCCATGTTAATGGCATTATGCTATCACAACAATCAAATAAAGCAAAATTGTTGAATCTCTTTCACAAAATAATTAGAGACAAACATTTCTTTACTCTAGTCTACACAACCTCACTTGTATTCTTGAACAGTGTTTTTTTTTTTTAAACATTAATACCGATAGCATAATGCTAATTGTGTACTCGCCTATTCTACCCTTGTTATCGGTAATATTGATGTCTGCTCCAAGAGATATCAAAGCTTCAATTATTTCTGCTTGACCCTCCTGTAAATTAATCCAGTGATAATAATATTTTTACTGCAACAAATAGATTACACCATTTTATTTGTAAAATCATATCAAGTGCTGTAACAAAAGTTTTAAGTAATCGTTTCCCTAACATAACAAGTAGGTAACAGAAAGGAACAAGAAATGAAACGTTTTATACCTCAAACATGTATGATGCCTATTAATTGGTAACAGCATTACCTGAACACTGAGAGAAAACTAGATGGAATTTTGACTGCGTGCAGTCGAAAATGTAGCCTCCGTCATAGAGCAATTTTACAAACCAAAACAGAAGAAATATTTCAAATTCAAGTTCAATTGTAATCCATTAACAGGTTTTCAGAATATCGTGATTACAAGCAATTTCTCATATACATATATGACCCTTTGATCTTTGACCTCATGACCCTAAAATCTACTCAGTTCATTGGCTTCGCAAGATGTCCAGAGTTAAATAGTAATCCATCTGTCAGTTCTAATGAGAATGCGTAATGAGAAGCTATTTTTGCACACATAATGAGCCGCATGACCTTTGACCTCGACCTCATAACCCCCAAATCTAATCAGTCCATCGGCTCTGTAAGTAACATACATGACCAAAGTTTGGCAGGAATCAATCAATCGGTTCTTGAGATAACGCTATCACGAGCTGTTTTTGCACACATAATGAGCCCTGTGACCTTTGACCTTGTGACCCCAAAATCTAATCAGTTCATTGGCTCTGCAAGATACATACATGACCAAAGTTTGGCAGGAATCCATTTATCGGTTCTTGAGATAACGCGATCATGAGCTGTTTATGCATACATAATGAGCCCTGTGACCTTTGACCTTTGACCTCATGACCCCAAAATCTAATCAGTTCATCGGCTCTGCAAGATACATACATGACCAAAGTTTGGCAGGAATCGATCAATTGGTTCTTCAGAGAATGCGATCACGAGAACGGGACGTACGGACGTACGTAAGGACGGACGGACAACCCGAAAACATAATGCCTCCAGCTACTTCGTAACGGAGGCATAAAAACATTGATTTCTAAAGCACAATCCAGCAACTAAAATATATTTATGAATCAACGATTTAACTATTTTACGCTCAATCTCATTTTGCTACAGAATGCTGATATCATTAGTGATTAATTGGCTGCTTATACAGGATGAAGATGGTCATTGAATAAAGTACATTATCATTTCATAAACCGGTAAGCATTTAAAAAGAAAATCTCTGGGATAAAAGTACCAAATTTCAGAGTAACATACCTTAGCAGCAAGGTGCATTGGTGAGAGTCCTCCAGTGCTAGTGGTTGTATCCAAACTGATGCCATATTTTTTAGCAAGAAACTCCAGAGATTTTAGGCTTCCTGCCTGTGCTACAAGATGAACTGGTTGACGACCCAGAAAATCAGTATTCTTCACATCAGCCTAATTAAAGTGAGACGAACAGAAAGGGGGAAATGTCTGCTTATAATCATCCATGTATGAAAAGATCTTTTCATATTTGGATCATAAAGATTTGTGATGCTAGAGCAAAGACCCCTGAGACTACCATCCCAGGAACTCACATGGTTATTACCATTGGAGACTCCGTTTGTGAAAATCACTACCCAGACACATATCACATGGACAACGCCCAAGTTCCAGATACTAATACCTTTCTTAACTTAATCTATGAATTGCTGTTAGTTGTTGGGTTGGTGAATGACACAAGAAGAGGTTGTTCTGTGGTGTGGGCTAAAATTTATTTCCGTACTTGATATTTAAATGCACCTGAAACATATTCAGCAGATACAGAGCTTTGAAGAAATATTCCAACAAACTTTTACTTTTTATAGTGTGTCATTCTCTTATAGCATCTCAGTGGTTGGGCCAGATTATTATGAACGGGTAAAAGTCAGTGCACTCCGACTCTTTTCTAGATGCTCTTTGAGTGACAAACTTCTGTTCAGTTTCAATTCTGGGCTGTACGGTAGGCCTATAATATTGCACAAAGATGAAATTCATGGCTTTATTATGTGCATCTATTCCAACATGTTGAATCCAAATTATGATATTTATGAAATACCGGTAAAGCTTTATAGATGGTCTAAATTCCGAGTCCCTCGTCATCAGGCTATCCTTTAATACCTTTATAATGTAGAAAGAGGATACATTTTGTCAAGAAACTGAGATGTGTCTCTCACCTTGTGTCTTTCAATAAGTGTCTCCGCAACATCAACATAACCAGCTCTTAAAGAATCCATGAGAGGTGTTGAACCACAGCTATCTTGGTCGTCTGTCTTATAGCTGCATCTGTCCATCATTAGCTCTACAGCTGCCACACATCCATGCAAGGCTGCCAAATAACAGATTGGTAAATTGTAATGGGTTTGAAGGATACGAATTTGTAAGTTAATCACAAGCCTACAGGTGCTATTCTGTCCCGAGATATACATTCAAAAATCTTCTTCTTGTCAAACAAGCATTCTTGGCTTAGTGTGTTCTTGTGATATCAAATTTAATCAATATTTGAGTGTTGAAAGATGACAATTGAGAAGACAAATAAAGGCAATGTAGCAATTAATACAATCAAAGCGTTGTATATGATCTCTCACACACAGAAATAAAATTGTGTAAGTATGTCAAGAGTATGACTTTGGTATTGGCCTTTTATAGCTAGAGCTGCGTATTCCATCATCTCCATGACCTAGAAACAGTGTAGTAAAAGTAGTAGAAATCTATATTTCTGTAAATAGGTGCATTCCGATTCCTTGTTTTCTAAATGATTATCTGTTTTTCTTTTACTTGAAAACAAAATTACCTGCTGTATGCAAAGGGGTACGGCCGTTTTTGCTGATGGTGTTCCACAAGTCGCCACATGAGTCAAGTAGGAGACTAAGAATATCAACATGCCCTTCCCTGTATCGGATAAAAAGAGGTTATATAATTATGCAGGAAAGTCTGTGATATTCTCCAAGGTAATACATTGTAGCTTTGTTTTAAAAAGAGAGAAAAAAAAGAAAACTCTTTAGATGTGAAATAATTTGGAATGCAAGAAAAGATATTACATGGATATCAATGTAATGTTAAATTTTACAATTCTCCTACCCCTCTCCACATTGATTCGGTCATAACAAGGTTAAAAAACCCATAACCTCATGTAAATTGACTTGCTGACCTTTGATTTTGACCTTCTATTTTCAACAAAAAAAAATCAATTTGCCCCACTATGCATTTTTCAACTGGGTTGCTGCGGCACGTTCATGTACCAGGGGTAGTGTATCTTTAAGCTGGGTGCCTGCATACATAATAATTTATATCTTATCTATCTACCCCAAAAAACAATCCCTCCAGCACCACCCTTGGTTAATGGATCGAGATATTAAAATGATGTCAAGATTGGTGCCTAGATAATTTTGATAATTAATATTTGAAAGAAAAAATAGTAGTATCTGTATTATATTCTACAAGATTACATTTAAAAAGGGGGGATTTAGCTTAAAAGGTAAAGACCAGTTATAGTCATGTGATTGCATTGTGAAAGAAACGTTGTGGTATCTATCAGAAAAGGTTGATCATCTAGCATATAAGTATCTGTGTGTACTGCAAGGTTCTGAAATCATCAAAATGATAAGAAATTTGCCGGCCCTGTCTTAATTTGTAAAGTTACAAGCAATATACACAGAAAGATGTATATTGGACTATACGCACATGTGCGTGACACGTGCGTTTATCTCTCACAGACCATAGATAAACTAATTTACCAAATATTTTTCCCGCAAATTTTTTTTTGATCATGTATTAGTCAAAATATATTCTTTCACATGATTGGTAATAAGAGCTTTCATTTCATTTTTTGAAATTGGGGCGTTTCCAATACTGGTCTTTACCTTTAATATGACTGCAGTATATGTACTGTGTATTTATCCATTGTTCAAATCTATAATGTTACTATTAATGGGCAATGTTGATCAATTTAAGGTGCTGCTGTTACCTGCTGGCAATATGAAATGCATTCCATCCATCTTTATTGCAGAGCTTTGGGTTGGCCCCAGCTTGAAGCAGTAACCTTACAACATCTAGGTTAGGCTTAGTGCATGCAAGATGAAGAGGGGTCCTTCAGATACAGTGAGAACATAACAAAAATATTTTAAAAATACATCTTTCTTGGCAGTGGTATTTACCACAAAGGTGATGCTGGTCTTGGTGGCCTGGATCACTTATGCTAGTGCTAAATGCATCATGTATCATGTTTATTTTCCTCTTACAAGCCTAGAAGGGAGACAGCCAAACTATGATATATATATATATATATATGCTAGGACTCTCAAGTCTCAATCTCCTCAACTTTTAGAAAATGCAAGTTACTATTTATTATAAAATATGAACTTGCACAAGATGTTGCTCTCCTTCCCAAAATGGCCTTAATTCAACTCAAATCACCTATGTATTTGGATTTTAGAGTAGAAAAGCAACACAGGATAATGGGGTCATTAGTTTTCATTCTAGATTTTATATAAAGTATCAATGTTTAAATTTGATTTTAGAACTTACAACTTCAATAACATACAAAACTCAATATATTTGTATCGGGATGACAAAATGTGGTCCTCTAAAATTCAACCTCTATAATACAACTTAATAGATTGTGTACATATCCTCATCCATTTGAAGCCTAGCTCTTTAATTCTATATAGAGATGAATAGTTGCAAATGTAATAGAAATCTCACCAATCAGCCCTCTTGAGAGGGTCTACCAGAACTCCTTGCTCCAACAGAAAATTAACACAATCCACATTGCCCATGGCTGATGCTTCATGGAGAGATCGCTTTCCATCTAGGTTAGCACTCTCTAAGTCCACTCCCTTGTTGAGCAACCACCTCATGATACGGACGTGACCATGTCTGGCCGCTAGGTGGATGGGGCGATCTCCGGAACGTGGATTGGACTTCTCACAAAGCTCTTTTTTTAATAGTTGCTTAGCGTGCTCATTTTCATTGATGCTGGGATTTGATGCGCTGGATACAACCTTCTCAACTTCTGAAATGTCACCTTTCTGAGCTGCTGTGTGGAGAGCTTCAGTTAGCTTCTTCATTGTCTAGGAACTCTTACATAGACTCTAGTTCTAACAGTCCTCGACACTCAAAGGCGAACCTAGACCAAAAACTTCAGTCTCTCTAATCGTCGGTTGTTCCACTGAGACTACGTCTGGCTCCACTAGACCTCCGATTGGCAACAAATGTCAGTTTTATTAAAGAAATGACCCAAATAAGATGGTTATTTCTGTCTAAGGCAAACCTGGCTTTTAGAAAATAGAAATGGAATTGCAAAAATTTGATTAAATAATACCTTAGGACAACAATAAGCCTTTGCTGTACTTTAAATCATTTTGAAAATTTTCTATCATAACTAGAATAATTCTACTGCTTTGTGACTTTCATTGTAGACCTAGATTATACCGGTATATTTTTTCAGAAACCTCACAATTAAGCAAAATGGCATAAACAATTTATTCAAAACCAGCCCAAAGTTTAGTGCTTCAAGTTTAACAACGTCTTTACTTGCCGCATTGGTAGTAGCCAAGGTAGCTAGTAGTAGCAAATCAAAAGCTGGATTCCTGGAAGAATACTCGATATAGACCTAGTCTAGTAATTAATGAAATGCCATGTTCAGAACAAACAATAAACAAACAACCTTACTTGATTTTGAACACATCTACGACCCATGAACAGGCAGGCTATAGGCTATAGCATCGATGGATTATAAAAGTAAAGTAAAGTAAGTGCAAATAACTTTACAACTGGACAATCCTTCAGATGGCTCTTTTATCGCAAGCAGCTTGCTTTACCCTTCATGCATCCATTGGCATTTGCTCAAAAATGGGGAAAACCCCGTAGAGTATGACCTGTTTCAAGACAAACGTAATTATTCTTTTTGAAATTTTGATGAAATAACCCTCAAAAGTAGAGAAATTCATATCAAAAGTAGCAGTTAAGTTTTTTTATAGAAATTATGTCATTTTATTATAGTTTTTATTGGCAAAAATCTGTTAATTTCTTCTTTCTAAGATATCTCTTGAGTTTACTTGAATTTGACAAATGCCAGGGCTACGACTAGTACGAGTACAAAGTTGGCGAGTGGGGTCACTCTGGCGGCTCAGCCAGGGGTCTGGGTGCGTTGTTTACAGCTAGCTAGCTAGCTAGCTCTCTCCAGCAGGCCGATTACCGGCCGTGCCGTGCGAGCACCTTTACTCCCGCGCGCACGCACGTTTCATTCAAAACACAAACAGCTAAAAGTGGAGCACAAACTACCCGAGAATACCCGTGAGTACCGTATACAATAGAATTTAAGATCGTCATTTCTAAAAGAAAATCATGTACGGTAGATATCTAACTTCAAAGTTTAGTAAAAAGTACCATATCATGGCATGACCAATTTGATTTAAAAAATAGAAGACCCGAACCGTCGGTAGATCAAAACAAAACAGATGTGACAGAATAGCAAAGTTGCAGGCCCTGCACGCACGAGGCGAAGCGGCAGCGCTCCAGCTCAATTTTTAGACCATAGGCATAGCAGATTAGTATTCAAGGCTTCAAGCTCATTACAAATTGAATTTATGGCTGGTTGACAGTACTAGATCTATGTAAGAGTTAACCTAACCTCAGAGTTAGAGCATCTTTATGATTACAATATATAAACAAAAGATTGTGTAAAAAAATAAAATCTGAAAAAAATACCAGACAGTAGATCTAGATCCACAGTCTAGACCCTATAAAGTCTATTCTTAATTTGTAAAACAAATAATATTCATTTGCGAATAAATTGTTAAAACTCTCGAATTATCCCTAATAACGTGCATGTGAAAAATAACCTGCATGCCTAAAAGCACAGGTTAAATTTGTGTTCTAAACCTGCTCAGAGGACATTTCTTCAGATTGCAGGTTTGATAGAAATTAACATGCTAAGCAGCTAAAGATTTAACTGCATCTCATCTGGCATGCTAAAGATTTAACCTGCTAAAACTTTTTTGCAAAACGCATGCTAATTTTTAAACTGCAGGCTGAGATTTAGCCTGCTTAAACTGTAAGACTGTTTTGCAAAATGCATGCTAATAACAGGCTAAAATTTAACCTGCTTAAACATGTAAGACTGATTTTGCAAAATACAGGCTAAAATTTAACATGCAATAGAATAATTAGCATGTATTTAAGAATGCAGGCCAGACGCAGGTTCAAAGCAGGCTAAATAAGCCTGCATTTTCGGTAAGGGTATATTAACCGTTGATTCTTTCCTTCTGTCTCTTTTTCTCCAAAGAATTAGGTTTTGGATCATGCTTGTGTCTTTTCTCAGTATTAGTGATAAAATGTGCTTCCATTGGCTGAGCTGAGAAAGGTTGACCTTCGTCGACAGCCGCTTTTGTAAATGAAGCTTGAGTCCAAGCATCGAAAGAATGGAAGGCACGAAAGATAAAGACAGAGAGGAAGGCACCTCCAATCATCATATCCCTGTGGTCCAACACGAAGGACATAAATCAACTTCATCAGTACCTTCAGCAGACAGTGGGAAAGGATCTATTGTTCCAACTGTCACAAAGAGAAGGAAGATGATTCAAATGAATGATGCACAATGCCTCAGTCACTCAATGACTTCAGAGGGGGCAATGCCACTCACTAATCCGAAACCTCAGGGACTGTCAAAGTCACGGAATTGGGATGCAAACAGAGGACTTTATCCAAGACAAAGTACCTCTAGAAGACATTGGAGTCCTAGTAAGGGAATCACTGCAAGTTGTCAAGGACATTCAGCTTTACTAGGATCGCCTAAGAAGCAAGGAAGAATGGATACATATTTCCCGGTATCTCCTAAGAAGTCACCAAACAGTGATGTAGCATGTCCCAACGATTATTCACAGACTGTTCCAAATCACTATTCTCAATCCTATAATAGACAGAATGGTCAAGGACATTCAGCTTTATTAGGATCGCCAAAGAGGCAAGGAAGAATGGAAACATATTTCCCGATATCTCCTCAGAAGTCACCCAAGAAGTCACCAAAGAAGTCACCAAACAGCGACATGGCATATCACAGGAATTATTCACAAACTGATCCAAACCCATCATATTCTCAATCCTTAAATGGACAGAATAAATCCTCAACTAGCAGCTTAAGAAGTCCACGAAAGTATACTCAAGCTACCTTTGGAACACAGCCTGCATATGGGAATGACCATACCTGTCCTCGAGGAATCTACTTCCCAAAACCTCAGGGCAGTATAAAGAAGACTTCTATGAAATCATTCAATAATCAAGTTGAAACTACTAATGTGTCCAATGCTGGTAGCTTGGGCATGGGTCTAGCTGTGACCTTCACCAAAGATGATAAACCCAGTTCAGTAACTGCTCATGCTCCAGTAAAAGCTCTGTTTCAAACAAAAGGTCCATCTAGAAAGTCTACAGAACTTGTCAGAGCGTTTGAAGATGATGTCCTCATAACGACTGAAATGTTTGATCATGCTACGGGAAATACTGAGCAAGATATGCAGACTTCAAGATACAAACCAGGATGTTCCTCAAGTCTTGATAAAGAGTTTGAGGATGATGACTTCTTTACTGCTGAGGACTTTGATGAAGTATTGCAGTCATCCCAAGGGTGTGTCCAGACTGAAGAAAACCACTCAAAGACTATGGAATTTGAGAAGGCATTGGAAGAGGAAGATCTGACAGCGGAGGAGTTTGATGATATTCTGCAATCATCGCAGAGCCCCATCAAAAATGGACCATTCAGGTCTTCCCCAAAGAAGACTACCTTTGGTCTCCTTGGGGATGATGACCAGTCATTTTCTGATGATGTCGAGGATGACGTGGATTATTTCAGCTGTCTTCCTGATGAGATTCTGGAAAACATCCTTGGCCAGTTACCCATTTTGGATATATGCCTTACAGCATCCAGCGTTTGTAAGAGATGGCATAGCATCATATCTAGGGAATTGGTGAGTCATGAATTGTACATTGAATTCAAAAAACTTATTGAAAGTAAACTTGTCATGGGTGTCAGTCAATATGGAGAGTTCATTTGCTACTAAGATGATTTGTATATTAAAGTATGAAGAAAAGTTCTGTTTCTGTATACCTGCTTGTACAATGTTATCATTAATGTTGCACTCAGAACCCCAGTAAAATACCTATTGCACCTCAACAGATTACAGTCAAATGAACTATTACTAAATGTTTTCTATTTCACAGTCTATTCTTTAATGTCGATCAACTGGACAGTGACATATGAAAACTTGTTTTCACTCAGGAGCCCTTTATTGCTATTGGTATTTGCATATTACTTGCATGTTTACATAATATTTCCATAAAATTACTGTAAGTGCTTTGGTAGGTTAAATTGTAAGTGTATTTAACTGATAAGATACTATAAAGAGAAATAGATATTAATGATATTATGTTGAATTAACAATTTCTGAATTGCATCTTTGAACTGTGAACAGTTCACTCCATGGAAAAAGAGATACCACCAAATGAAGAAGGTCCAGGACCCTGATGACATCAAAAAAATTGATGCCTTGATCTCAGATGGCAGTAACATGGAGAAAAGAGCTTGCCTTATGCAACTAATTGGGTGAGTCTTCAAAGAAGTGTAGAGAAAAGTTGCTTAAATTTCCACACACATTGTAAAAAATGTGTTATTTTTCTAAAGCTAATGCAGCTTACCTGACTTTGTGTGTCTATCAAAAAGAACTGAAAAAGGTTAACACAATGATGTCGTTCCTTTGCAGTACATTTATATTTTCCTCCTACATGTATGTTTTAAAACATGTACAGTTTGAGTAGCATTCAAAGTAATATGTAAAGTTTGTGAGCCTTACAAGTTAACATTGATTTTGATTTAGTTTTAGACCTGACTGTAGCTTTAGACAGTCTACATATACTGTAATTATTTTTTAACTGATTTAACCTGTATGATATTACCATTTCATATACATTTTTAATATACAAAAGGTGTAAGGGATCCGAATTTCCCCCCTACACTTGATAGATCAATGAAAAGTATACACATGATGCATGCGAAAGGAGTTCATTATACGATCTATTAGCACTCGAGTTGATGCTGTATGCGTCTATTGTACAAAGCCTTCATGCAATAGGTGGATAAACAGCCTTAACGGGAGCGCGTAGATCCTGTGCTATGCATGTATTTACCTACACGCAACATACGTGCATTAACCACTACATGCACTGCTGCTGCGCTGTGCACCGTGAACTTAAAATTTGTTGGAAAGTACTGGAAACTATTTCTCTATGAATCACACCTGACCGCACCTGGCCAAGCATTTGATTAGAATCTACATTGTAGGAGTGAGTTGTAAAAAAAATAGGCTTTTATCTGTTTATTAATGTATGATATAGGTACATGAAGAACCTTCGAGTGTCAGATAAGTCAGCTATAGATTATCTGAAGGGTCACCCCAGGTTCAGTGAAGCTGTAGAAGTTATGAAGGCAAGGACACCACACGTCTTTGAAGATCAGGTAACTTTAAAAAATATGCTGCATTGGTGATCGAGGACATGAAAAATGAATTGGGACCAAAGAACAGAGGCTTTCTGTTTGTCTCCATACATGTGTATGTTCAGAGAATCCTATATTTAATCAAAGGTTCAAATAAAAAAACATGTAAATGCTATTAGCCCCTCCTCAAAAAAGAGCCATACCCAAGTCACACCAAAGTCAAACGGGAGATTTATCCCTGACTCATCACAGTCCACTTTAATACCAAACTGCCAATTTGAGATTTGCATAAATTCAGTTATCTACTATTACAAATATTAATAACTTTCTTATTATTGGTTCTGATTTCTTTAACTTTTGCCATTCTGTTAATCTTATTTTTCTGCTTTCAAAAAATTTTTTCTTTCTTTCTTTACAATGGTTAGATTTCCCTTTAATAGCTTTTTTCTTGATTTGCCCATTCTCTTCCACCACCTACATCTTTGTCCATCTCTGTAAAAAACATTGGTGTATTGCCGTTATTATACTAAATGAACAATAGACCAAATGGGTAGTAGACTAATTGGATATTAGACCATATGGAAATTAGACCAAATGACTATTAGCGTAAATGGTCTTTATACCAAATGTTAAGGAGACAAAATGATTAATTAGACCATGTGGATAGTAGATGGGCTGGGTTTAAACCATATGGGAATAGACCAATTGGGTAGTAGACAAACTGGCTGTAGACCAAATGGCAATTTGACAGTACATCAATGGGTAGATCTATTGAGACAGCATGATGTTGATTGAATGGTATTGTCTTTTGTATCTAGAACCCTCACCCTTGGTCTACAGTTGCAACCATGGTGATATTGTCACAGTCAGCACAAGAAGTGTGTAGTATCGTAAACTGTCTCCTGCTAAGGAAGGACCCCATACCCAGAGTGGAAGTATCAGAGTGCCTCTATTGTCTAGCGTCAGCATTCTTTCTCTTCCAGAAGAAATTCAAGATAAACAGAGGGTCAGTGACTACTCCCTCTATTCTCATGTCCAAATTAGTGAAGTTCTTGCAAATGTCATCAAAACATTTTAAGTATTGCTGAGAGAAAACACACCTTTCTTGCAATATATTAGAGATTGGAAAATCATGTGATAACCAATCAGGATTCATTAACTCTCTTCAATGTGTGATATTTTTCAGACATCAAGTTACCTTGATTTTTTTTTAATAGATTTAAAACTGTTTTGGTAACAGTTCTATTCATGCATAATATTCAGGTGGCCCAAAGTGCTATGGGTCAAAGAATTGTAACATTTAGAAGTTATATGAGTCACAGTAGTACTCTATTATTTTGTCATATATATGTACAGGTCTCTTTTTGCTTGAGAAAGAATTTTGTTGTTGATACTGTCAAACCTGCTTTAGCAGCCATCTGTATTGAAAGACCACATTTTTAGTTTCCCTTGATAGTGGTCAACCATGTACTGAAGGTACCTGTATATACATAAAGACCACCTGCCTATAAAGACTACTTTTCTTGTATCCCTTGGGTGGTCTTTATAGACAGGTTTAACTGTTGTAATTGTATGCTTCTTGTGTGTGTTTTGCATTGTTTTAGGCTCCACTACAGGGTATTTCATGCCTTACATATCCTGGAGAGTAACGACGAGGAGATGTCAGACACTGCCAGAAAAAGTAACAAGGGACACCAATCACGTCTAGATTCACTAACACTTCGGAGAAACGGGTAAGATAAGAGGCAGTAAATACACAGCAAGAATCTTTTGCTAACGCCTGTTTGTAAGCAAAGTAAACTTAGGTTGCAGCAGAGTATGGGAAGGTATTTCTGAAGGTTGATTCATTGAAATTTTCAGTGGCCCGAATTCACAAAGGAGTTTTAAATTTAACCCATGGTTTAAACCCTCATTTACTTACTGGTAACCCAGACAGCCACAGACAGCCAATATTAGACGAGCGCCATGGGTTATGTAAGTGAGGGTTTAAACCATGAGTTAAGCTGAACTTCCTTTGTGAATTTGGGCCATTATGTTTATCATAGAACGTATACCTATTCTTGCGAGGTATTCTCTCTCTTTGAGATTGTTTGCAGCAATCAACAAACATGTCATGTTCTTTTTTTTTCTTTAAAAAAAAAAAGACAATTTAGATAGTATTTTGTTTGTAACCAATTCATGAGAGCTCTTTGTGGTGATCAAAAGTATCTGTATGACAAGGGCTCAGAGCATTAATGATGATGGTAGTGGTATTCATTATGATGATGACGGTGATGATGATGGCGATGGTGATGATGACGAAGACAATGTTGATGATGATGACTGGGTGGTGATGGTGATGATGATGATGATTGTGATGATATTTTGATGAGAATTCAAAAAAGCAATTTCAGTAATTATGATATTTTAAGTCAATTCAAATTTTATTGTTGCCACAATTAGATAAGAATGACAATACAAAACAACCTATTACCGTAGCAAAGTAGTAAAGGTATTAAGAGATTCAACAACAATGAAAGGTATAGTACAAAATTGAAACAGATAGAAATAACAAAAACATGTTAACTTATATTTTCTTGTTGTTGTCTCTTAATATTTCATCTTGCAGGCAAAGGGAAGGTTTAAATCTGACTCCAGAGCAACTACGGATCATCAATCACTTTCTGCTCCCTACAGATGTCATCAAGATAATTGCATTTGCAGGTCAGTTTGTCATTTATTTGAATTAGAATTCAAATTTGAATTTATTGATTCATCTGTAATACCACATAAATGATTTGTATTTGAACAATAAACAGCAGAATTATACATAAATAAGAAGTTGTTTCAATACTTTGCCAAACTAAAACTAATGAAATAGTAATGATTTACTCTTTTTCTTCTTCTTTTGGTTCTTTCCTGTATACAAAATATGTACCGGTAGTTCTTTTTCATGTAACCTGTTGACTGCTAAATTCTCTATTTCCTATAGGCTTAATACAGGGACCATCCAGCTCCCGTAGGCAATGGGTTAAGTTTATTGAAGTACTTTTCTTTTCTATTGGTACAGGGACGGGGAAGACAACAACGCTCATCCAGTTTGCTCAGAAGAGACCACATCTTAGCTTTCTCTACATTGCGTTCAACAAGTAAGTTCTCCAGAATAACGATCAATGCAACGTGGAAACCATGTGATATCTCTCAGATGACATTATAGATCATGAGAATGTGTTGTTATGTCTCCTCTTTACCGTAATTGCAGTTTCCAAAGTAAATATGGCTCTTTGATCATAATCTGTATTCTACCTGACTGTGATATGGGGTTTGCTCTCCTTTGTTGTTCATGCCTAGTCATAACGACCAATGTGTCTTTTGGACGGCAAGGTTCTTGTTACTCCCTGGTTACTTCACTGATTTGCAATGTTCACCAGGGCCCCGTCTTACAAAGAGTTGATTTCAATCACAACTTTTTTGTGATTGATATCAGTCGCAACTATGTACATAAGAGATAAGAGACTGCAACCTTGCGATTGATTAGAGAATTTGTGTTCGATTTGGATCAATCGCAACTCTTTGTAAGACCGGGCCCTGATCACACTGAACTTTAATATTTGAAAAGCATCTTATAATTTCCACACTTGTATTCTTTAATACAGAACAGTGCAACAGCAAGCAGTGGAAAAGTTTCCACGGAATGTAGAATGCAGGACTCTCCATTCTCTTGCCTATAAGGCAGTTGGCTTCAGGTTAGTATCGTATGCAATTGCAAAACTAATGCCTTCTGCATGATGCTGCCATTATAGTGCAGCCAATAGAACAAACTACCATGCTCTAACTTACCATTCTAAAAGTGCATACATAAATGCATTCACACCTATGCTGTTTTTGTTTGCTATTTTCCTAGTATTAATGGTCATGTTTAATGGGACAAGATTATTGTTAGACCTCCAGAGCATCATTTGTCTGTTCTTTACTGCACTCTTCACCTAAGTATGATTTTTTTGGTGGACAAATCAGAACGTTTGAGAGGGAAAGCCATGCTCATAACATGCAAATCAAAAATATATTTTCTGTATATTTTCATTATATAATTTTTTTGTTTTTAATGGACATGAATACAATTTGATCGCATTGAAATCAAATTAAAATAAAAATTGAATATATTTATCAGCACATTTCTTCATAAATTGGTGTATTATTAACTCATGTACTTGGTGTCCAGGTACCGAAACAAGTTGAGAAGCATGCTGAAGCCTTTCTTCATCACTTCGCTCCTGCCTAAAAAGCCTAAGATCAAAAAGCAGAAAAGGGGAGGAGAAGAAGAGAAGGGGATGCATCATATGACCCTGGCCAAACATGTCTGTACGACGATCAATCACTTCTTGTCTTCAGATGATGGATTTATTAGCACTGCTCATGTTCCTGCGGAAGACACGTCCCGTGTACCTCGACAGCCGTTAGATCACAGTGTCAGAATGGTGAGGTGTACTTTTATTAAATAATCTGTAAATGAAGACTTGGGGTACGTTTGTCGAAACCGTCATTAGTCTCAATTCTTGGACATCCTGTTAAAACGTGTGGTTAAGAATTAACACGTGTTTCTACTGGATGTCCACAATCTTAGACTGATGACAGTTCCGAAATATTGGCCCCGGATTTTATTGCTCTAAAAATCTAGACATTGTTTCACCATTTGATTTTAAATCATTTTTTGTAATGATTAATATTTACTGATCAAAGTGCCATACAATGTGAAATTTCTCGGTCATTTGATTAAGTACTATCTGTTGATTGAAATATAAATTTGTATGTAATAATATATATTTTCAACTTCTTGGTTGTTATTTTATGTACATCTAGTTCATACATAAATTGTCTGCCAATTTATATGTACAGGTAGGAGTCCTTATTAGATTTATGTTTTTTGTTTCTACCCAGGAAATTGCAAATGCAGCTGAAAGTGTCTTTCAGGCTCTCTGTGATGTGAACAACAAAGACACCAAGATAACACATGATGGTAAGATTCTAACGTATACATTAGATCCACAGTGAAGCTTTCAGGATAATACATAATTCACCAATCGTTGTGCATCACTTATTGAAATGTGTAAACATTGCAATGACATTTTACACAATGCAAACATGATTTATATCAAGCTATTGATATTGCCCTGGAGTTGATTTTTAAATAAATTCTTTGTGATTTTTTTTACATTTGTTTCAATTGGTTTCTTGGGAGGGATATTTTAGTTGTCAGACTTTCAAGGTGAAAGTTATGCTAGTAGTGCTTTTAAAAGGAAAGATATGAAGAGATATATTTGAAGATATATCATTATATTAAAGCCTATCTGCACTAGTTTGCCCAGAAGGGATTAGACCTCCATGCGTGGTCACTGGCAGGTGTTTATCTCGTCAAATCAGCTCTCAATTAACATGAGAAAAAGGGGACCATGGGAGAGCTTAGGCATTACTGGCTGTATAGAGGGCAGCAGTAGCTACAAGTAGTGCAGTCCCGCTTTAAATGATTGATTCACTGAATAATTCATCATTAACCAGAGATTGTAAGCTTTCCTTTTTCATGTTATCTACAGAAAGTATTGAATGAGAGTGCCTCTTGTCGTTGATCGTATTTTGAAATTAATACACTGGAAGGGGATTATCTTCCATGCCAATATAAGTTTTGTTATCATTGACATTGTCTTGTTTCTCCTGTCCGTGCAGTGTACATGAAGTTGTATGAGCTCCAACACCCACAGTTCGAAGGCTATGATTGTCTGCTTATTGATGAAGCACAAGATCTCACACTAGGTATATATATCAATACTCCTTATGATTTCCACTACAAGAGAGGCAGTGTGCAGTTCTCAGGAGTCCAGTGTATATAGTTGACCCAATGAGGCTTGTACTAATTTACAGAAGGGTTCCTCTGTGCTATAGTCTTGTTACTAAAGGGGAAGTTCACCCTAACATTAATTTGGTTTCAACAATAGTATAAAACGAGAGAAAGAGGTCAGTGTAAGTTTGAGCAAAAACAATTAAAAATGATAAAGAGAGGAGGTCACAAGATACGTCAGTGTTCCCAATTTGCGTTTCACTGATGAAAACTTCAAAAATGGATAACTTTCCTATATTTAATCAGATATAGCTCAAACTCTCACTGATTTGTTGCTCTCATTTTGTTCTGGTTTTTATGAATATCAGGATGGACTTCCCCTTTAATATATTGTAAAATTACGGCTTCTAAAAGTGCTCTAGACAAAGTGACATCAAACTTGCTTTCAGAGCTGTGATGGGTGATGATAGAAAGTAAATATACATAATACAGTTTTGGTATATACATGTGTTGTTATTTTGTGAATCAATAGATGCTTCTCCATTACTTACTCTGGACAGGATTTATTTTTGTAAAGAATCCAGAGTAGGGGCCAAGCTTGCAATTGTGTAATTTTTTCAGATTTAGATGAGAGTGTTTGTTCCATCATTGAAGTTGCAACTGCAGAATTACGATTGCTGGATCATACATTTCGTAAGATTGCTAACTGGTCATTGGATATAGATAATAGATTGATAATTTCTAATTTTTGTCGACATGATTGCAATTTCAATCCGACACACAGCTCAGCAGAGTATCCTGCTAACTCAGAAGTGTGCTAAGATTCTAGTTGGTGATCCTCATCAGCAAATCTATAGCTTCAGAGGTGCTACCAATGCCATGGCCCGGGTTCAGGCGACCAGAATGTACCATCTCACACAGGTACATTTACGGCTAGCTGGGGTATTAAAGCTTATCTTGAGCTCTGGTATGGGAATCGTATGTCGAGAGGACATAACTATAATGCACTCTGGATTGTTTATCCTGTAGTAGATTGATCGTTTGAACCAGTAAAATTAAAACAAACTCACAAAACCTTGCTGTAAATCATCTTCACTAAAAACCACAACTCTCATTTGCACATAGTGACCTGTGTTAAGCACATGGTGTCGGGCCTACCGGTACTTACCTTGATTTCCTTATCTTTATATGCTCGCTAATCAGCCCCTATATATTTTTATACAAAAATCGTTTGGTACATGTCATTTATTCAAAATCTTGAACATGCTGTACACGAACACATGAATTAGAGCTTCATCTTGATACAGCATTATAACATACACGTTCAAATATTATCCTGTATGAGGGGAACAGGTGAATTTTTATGTATACCGGTACTCTCAAAGAGTTCAAGGATAAAGAGCAAAGACCTAATCTATATTCCATTATGGTTTATAAGGTAAGAAAAAAAAATATATTGAAAAAGAAGAGACAAACAGATCAAGATGTAGTGGCAGGTTTAGGCAAGTATTATTCACCTTCTTGCTTCCATCTAGCCATCACTATACCATGCATATATAGGTTTTTATTTGTTTGTTTTGAATAGTCATTCAGGTTTGGACCTCAGATTGCCTATGTTGCTAACTGTCTTCTGGAGGTCCTGAAGCAACAAACCAAGAGCACTATCATTGGTGCAGGACCTCAAGGTATGTATCATACCCTGTCTTGATTCATTGTACATGTAGTAGGTCTGCCTTGTTCGTTTTTATGCCACCGTTACGAAGTAGCCGGAGGCATTATGTTTTCGGGTTGTCCGTCAGTCTGTCTGTTCTCGTGATCGCGTTCTCAAGAACCGATTGATGGATTCCTGCCAAACCTAGGTTAGGTATGTATCTTGCAAAGCCAATGAACTGATTAGATATTGAGGTCATGAGGTCAAAGGTCACAGGGCTCATTGTGTATGCAAAAATGGCTTGTGATCTCATTATCATTAACACTGATGGCCAGATGACCATCAAACTCAATACATGTATGTATCTTGCTGATCCAATGAACTGAAGAGATTTTGGGGTCATGAGGTCAAAGGTTACGGGGCTCATTATGTGCGCAAAATTAGCTAATGATCGCAATACTATTAGAACCAATGGCAGATTACCATCAAACTCGAGACATGTATGTATCTTTCAGAGCCAATGAACTGAGTAGATTTAGGGGTCATAAGGTCAAAGGTCACATGGCTCATTGTGTATGCAAAAATAGCTTGTGATCACATTATCATTAGAACCAATGGACAGATTACTATCAAACTCAATACATATATGTATCTTGCTGATCCAATGAAATGATTAGATTTTGGGGTCATGAGGTCAAAGGTCATGGGGCTCATTATGTATGCAAAAATAGCTATTGATCACATTTTCAATTGAACTGATTTACTTTCTTAAGCTGGGTCAATGATATCACAGACCGAATTGACAAAAATAATTCTTCCTACTTTACAGTAGTTCATGATGAGCTGAAATGTTGAATGTGTTCACCTTTGCAGGTCAAATTTGCGGAGGTCGTGTAGGCCAGCTGGCTACCATATGTCGCAGCAATGCAACTGTCTTCACAGAGGCAGTCAAGATGGTCACCAAAGATGAAAACGTTAAGATCCAGTTCTCTGGTGTAAGTCTATACACACAATAATAAGTATTCTTTGTGACACCATACCTGTTACTTTTTGCCAGTGTAGATGAAGTAGTCTGTAAAATCATATTGTTTTCATGAAACCTGGCTCTTAAGTGGCATGATTTTTAGGAGCTTAGTAATTACAAGTTATTTAAATAGTAATTTTAGCATTCAGAGGTATACACTCTCTCTGCCCTCATGTGAGTTACTGTGCGATATCTAGTTTGTTTCTCGGTGTCCATAATTGCTGTTAGATATTGCATAGGAAGTTGTACATATGATTTTGCTGAAAAGTTGTTTTTCTGTTTCTTGAATGTCCAGTTTTGTTCAAATTTTGGATGAGTTCAATTTGAGATATAGAAGGAACGTTATAACAGAATTTGATATTATTTTAGCGTTTCTGAAATTATCACATTCTCAGGGCTATGAAGGCTATGGCTTTGACAAGATCCTGGACCTGTACTACTTGAGTTTACCACCAGACCAAAGAGGTAATTCATTCTGATGTGTATTGTGCACTTGTAAGAAGGTTTTACAATTTCATAACCATGCACTTCCATCAGCTATATCTTCTAAAATTGTGTTAGAATATCAAATTTATTGCTACTGGTACTTAAAGTGTTGTTCGTAAGCTGTGCGATAATAAAGAAAGGGAAATTAATAACATTGCCTCATGAATTGTTGTTCAAACCCCAGATCTAGGAGCTTTCTAGTTCAAACATGTTGGAATCCACGTTTATTTTTTAGACTCACACACTCAAAATAACAACTTACCTTATGGTACTAAACTTTAAAATCTTTCTGGTTTCATTTTACTATTCATGTTGTAATGCATGCCTTGTATTTTTTATTGGTAAATAATTACAGTAATTTGTGTGTGTGTGAAAAAATCAAAATGCTCTTGAGATTTTTAAATCACCTGCCTTTCCTTCTGATAAGTTTATGCATCACATCTGTGATATACCAACCTATCTTTATTTATTGTGGTACTATGGAGATTTTTTTCCTTCTATTTTCAGGCAGCTACAGGATTAAGGACAAGTTCATCGCTCGTTTCGAGTCCATGAAGACCATTCACTCTTACGCCACATTGGTTAATGACATGGAACTTCAATCCCGCATGAAACTTGTCTTACTATATCACTCACGGATACCTATGCTGGTCCAGAAGATCAAGAAATCATCGGTCCGTTTTGATGGAGGTATTCTCAAAATACATCTTGTACAATCTTCTTTCGGTATCTGTTACCAAATTTTACAATGTGCCGTCTCCTTGTAGTACTAGGAAGCCATGTGTGCAAAAGAAGAAACCATGTACATATGTGTGTTTAATACTTCAAGCAGTCACCCGAAGAAATCGAAAGTGTTTTGAATTGATGCTAAATTAATATCATTGCACATTAAGGGGAAGCCTTACTGATCAAATATAACTATTTCCCACTTCAAAATATGTTTTGGGCCCGCAGTAATCATCTATCAAAAATGTATTTTTTTGAGATCCAACTTTTCTGCCTTCAGCGGTCCTCCGCATTTTGGTCGTCCAAAATCACATTTTACGCCTTTTCATGATTTCTATATGATTTTCAGCAAATTCATGTTTTTCAAGAGAAAGTCTTTCCATCCATATGTAATTTGTCCATAATTATCAGTTGTCATGAATTTTCTTTGGGTGACTTCTTTAAGTATATTTTATTAGGCCTACATTTTAGCCAGAGCAGAAATTATATTATTAAATGATAACAAACTAAAGGGGTAATAATTTTTATATGACACTTTTAGAGATGTATTGTGAAATGATAAATTCGAAAATCTGAAAATATCTTTACATAACAGCAGAGTGTACATTAAAGAAACTGATCAGGTTTTCAATGCTGGGAATTATAATTCCCTTTTTATCGTCATATTAAATGGACTTCAGTAACATGTGCTAGTAATAACCCATTTTGGCCCGTGTGAATTACAGTTAACAAATTCAATTTTTTGTTTTAATGGTTCATATGTTAATGGTAAAAAAATTGGTGAATTTAAGTGACATTACATTACTAGTAGTTAAAATTTCTCGATTGGATGTAATATGTTTGTGAGCTCTGAAACATCTTTTGATAGCAATGGAACAGCTATTTCTATATTTCCCTCCATGCACAATCTTACTTTGTTATTACATCTTTATGGTAATTTATATTATATTTTTATATAACTTTTTGATAGCATACCTTCTGACAACTGCCCATAAAGCTAAGGGTCTTGAGTACGACACCGTGAGAATCACCGATGACTTCTTGAGTGATCCTCTTGAACAACAGACTGTTGGTAAGTTGAAAGGATTGTGATTTATATTATTATTATCTTTACTGAATACAACTTATATTGAGAAAAAAAAACCATAAGTAAAAGCCATGAATGAAAAGTAAAGAGAACGATTTGTCAAGTCAGCTTCAATGAGAGGAGGATATGTCATCTGATTGTGTTTATGAAAAAAAGATAGCTGAAATGATCTTGAAAAAAGTAGTTTTTTAGTGAAAATACACGATTGAAAGCAGAGAAGTGTTTACCTTTTGTCCAAAGAAGTACTGAAAAATACAAAAATTCTTATCAACTGAAATGAAATACATACTGACCCACATGTTATGCAGGATGACTCGTTTATTTTGAAATAGTTACAAATAAAATTAAAGGGGTTGTAGCAGAGCAAATACCAAAGCCATCAATGACTTCTTTAGGACAACTGCAAGTAAATGAATGGACTTGATTAACAGTCAACTGGTGCTAGCGTTCGCGAAAGAAACCAAAGTTCTCCTCACGCTTCGGTTTGGCGTATGTTGCACTCAAGTGAATACTGCAGTCGTGTCGTCCGTAGTCGTAATATACCCAACTGGCCCCTGAGTCTGACCACAGGAAAGACACGTAATCTCGTCATGCTACACCCCCTTTAAAGGAACAATAGGGCCCCTTTTCTCAAAGTCTTTTTTCAATACCAAATGACAAAAATCAGTGACAAATCTGCTGATAACCAATCAGAAGCAAGGATTATAACAAAAATTGTCATTTGTCACTGATGACAAGTTTTGTGAAACTCCTCCCTGGTGTCTTTTTTAATTTCCCTTCAATGTACTTTATACAGGGACTCAGTCTCTGGAAGATGAGAAGAACATTCTCTATGTTGCTGTGACCAGAGCTAAGAAGAGTCTTCAACTCAACAGAGCTATCAAGAATTATCTGAGCAAGGTTGAGGTAAAGAGTATTCATTATTTTAAAAAATTCATAACAGTAAAAAAGGGTACCGGTAAATTTTGTAGTTCAGACCTTTTGATTTGATGTTTGCAAGTCAAAATGATCAATTGTTTGCATATGGATGTAATATACTAATATGATGTACTGGTGATAATGCAAAAGAAAAATGTTTTGATAATGTAGCGGTCTATGTATTCTGTTTTTAGTTTGTACTAGCTGGTTTTTTACAATTGAGGGTGAAATTGACAAAATATCTGTTTGGGTGAAATATTCAGAAGACTGTTAATGTAAGTACTCAATATAGGAATGGCTAGATTAGGAGAGTACAATTCTCTTGTTTATCTTCAAGCTACACTAATCTGTATATGCTTGCACATCATTGCAATACTATTCAAAGGGGAATTAAACTCTCAACTAAGAAGCATTATCATGACATAGAGAGTAAACAATGTTTCATTTGATATATAAAGCATTGCTATAGGGCAAATAATATTGTCTGACAAGTACAATAAAGAGACTCTACTTCGCCATATTTACAACGTTGTCTGCTGGCCAAGGAAGCTGCCATTTTGTCGAAATTTCCCTTCAAAACTTTGGGTTGTGACTTCTCGCAAGAAGAACTGATGTAACGCGAGAGTTATATGCAATACACCTCCAACAGGGTGTACTGCCAAGGGTTTGGTTGTAATAATTGTTCCATGAAAACCAAGTGGAAATCATTTCATCGGTTTCCAGAACAATTGCAATGAAATGTTAAAGCTATAGGCAGCAGCTCTGAAGGTAGAGAAATTTACGATAGGAAAAAGGATGTGACCATTTTTTACCGATTACGGTAGGGAAATGTACGTACGCAAAAGCGATCTACTCCAGCGACAAGCTACTGAACGGGCCATGCGAAAACACAATGGCGACGTTTTGAAAATTCTCAGTGCAGCGACATACGTTGGATTCTGTAAAAGAGTTACTTCCTCTCTTTCGTCAAATATAAGATGTTTTATATATTTCAAATAATGTTTTAAATGGCCTACAAACTGAAATAAACATGTAGTTTGAGGTTAATTCCCCTTTAAATTACCAATTTCATCCATTAATGTTGACTTTCAGGTGAAATTTGAGTACCCTGTACTGGCCAAGAAGCTGAAAAAAGAAAAAGGACCCCAAAGATGCCAAGAATGTGGAAATGTCCAAGATGATGACAATCAGCTCCTACTACAAGAAAGGAAACACATCAAGCTGGTATGTCATTCTACATTATTCAAATCATCTCAGTATTTTCAAGTACAAAAGACAAGTTTACTATCATATTCAAATATGTTTGCATACTTTTTAAACAAGAATAAAGGTTATCCTTCACAAACTGAAAACTTGCCTATGCCTTTCCAGACATAGCAACAAGTAATGTATGCAGATTGCAGACTGGATTCCTAGTATTGTAGATCATATATTAATAACAGGTTAATGGGATAACTTTTCACTAGGTCTATAGGAAAGAAACATTGCTAAATTTGAATACCGGTATGTTGTTTAATCCTTCCGAATTCAACTCAAATGTGCTGGAAAAGAAAGAGAAGACGGGAGTCGCACATCAGTTTGCCCGTGCTCACTTCATTATCATCTGTTTTAAGCGACAAGGGCATTAATTCTTTTTTGCAAAATATGAGTAAATGACCTTATGGCTCCAAACAGATAGTATGAACAAATATCTAGCTCATTACTTTATCACAATATCTCAAGAACTAAGGGGGAAGTCAACTTTGAACAAATCTTTCCATATTTTTGTGTATTTCTTTCTACATCAAAAGAGTACGGTATGAGGTTTTTGCATACAATACAAGAAATGGAGATATTTCAAAGATTAAAAACTTTAACCATGTATAATTAGAAACCGAAGCTCAAATATTTTATTTTATTTTGAATCGTTATCAAACAGACGAATTCCGTACGAGACACGTCCGTTGAGGGAGGGATCGTCTGTCATAAATGTGTAAAGGCTCCAGGATTTGAGGAGCTGTATGGGAAGCCCCCTCCAACAGAAGAGGAATTGCGTGCAATGGAGCTTGCCGAGAGGGCTGAGCAGCAAGCTGGAATATTTGTGAATATTTGAAGCTGCTGAACCGTTACTATGGGACATTGGAGAAACAGGAAACATGAACTCCATGATTGAATGCAGATTGTAGATGGAGATTACAAATGAAATGAAGAACAGTGCTTTTGACTTTGATAATGGACTTGTTGCTAGTCCAAAATCATGCACAGTTGATGTTTAACGAAGCTACCTTGCCATAAGACACCATTTTTTGTGCAAGACCTAATCTGTACTGCCTTGAGCTCTATCTGCCAAATAACTACCAGATAGTGTAGATAAAATGTTATATTATTTATTACAAAAAGACAGAAGGGTTTATTGTTCACAATCATTCCTTACCATTACGAACCCTTTGCAGTGTGTAGCCATAAGACTTTAAACAAAAATTTTAAATTGTTGTTTTGCCCTTTGCGACCGACCCAGACATCTTAAAATTTACGGTCGGCTTTTTATTTAAGTTTTTTTTTGACCGTTTTTTTTAGAAGAAAAAATGTTTAATGAGTAAAATAGTATGTAAACAAAACAAACAACAACAAAATCAGCCAAAGAGGGAAAAAAGCAGAAAAAAAAAGTACCGGTAAAGAAAATCTAATGACCAACCCAGGTGCTGGCACCTAAAGGGCAATACAACATTTTTAGTTTGTTTAGGCCTAATGTATAACGTATACACACAGAATCCGGTAGCATTCCTGTGCCTTCATTTGATTGTTCTGTGAAATATGTATAAATATAAATTTCATTGTACAAGTCTAAGGAAAAATAGCATATTGTTACTTACGCAACCGAAATCATGACCATCAAAATTAGGATCATATTTGGAATGGAATGAATTGCATCTCTCCATTGTAATGTTTTGTACCGGAATTTCTTTTCCAACTGCTGCGAAACTGTTTTCCTAACAATACTTTGATCAAAGAACAGTGCAATTTTATTGTATTTTACCAGACCATTGATCCATTAGGCTGCTTTTTCTGTTCTTTTTGTCTTCAAGACACATCTCTGCATATCTATTCACACATTCAAGAATTATGTTTGTATTGATTAACTTTTGTGTGTATTTAAAGATTACACTAAAGATTACAAATTTCGAAGACCCTACCCAATGAAAATACAACTTGATATAAATGGAAAACTGAATGAATGTAGAATACAAATATAAAGGAATAAAAATTATTTACCCTTTTATCTGCACTAAAGCAAATTAAAACCTCATTTTCCGCGCCCCTCCAAATTACAGGTCAAATCTACTGAAGTTACAGTAAAGACAAAACATGTGGACCCCATCGGCTCACCTATAGAGCTGAGGCGATGAGCAGTGCTTAATTAATGCAAAGTCATTGTAAAATATACATACTCCACATAAGATGATGTCATCAAGTCAATAGCAAGTTTTTAAGTCGACAACTTCCGATTTCAAAGCTTTGGATTTTGAGTTTTCAAAGGGCTGGTATTATACTCCTCCGTCTCTGACAGACACTAAAATGGCATATAATTTAAATTATTGTAATCTATGGCTTATAAACTTTCCATTGATATAAAATTCATCCATTACATTTCTCAGTTCGAATATGGTCTTTGAAGTTACACTTTTATCTTGATATTGAGGATTATGTCATTTCTTACATCTTGTTTTTAAAGTTACCATCTGTTGTATATTAATGTCACTCCTTTAACTCTTCGATCCCATCCTTCTCTGTGTCCTCTCTCTTTCTCTGTCTATATCTCTCTTCTCAAACACACATCTTTTCTCTCTTTTCATGACTCCTTTTTTAATCTCATTTCTTTCCCTCCCTCTCTCCTACGCCATTGTTCAATATTTCCTTTTCCTTCTATCGTCATATTTTACCTTATCTAATTCAACATGTCTTATTTATTCCGATGCCTCTCTCTTGATCATTCTTTTATTCTATTCATGATACTCTAATAATGTCTTTTTATTGTTTTTAAAGCACATCCTGAAATGTTGTAAATGTAAACGTTCCCAAATCGGCCTTGCGGCCTCAACAAAATTACTTGAATATATCATTTTGAATGAATGATAGCCCAACTTATGTCCATGCACATAATGAAGCACACTTGCCTCTAATAGGCACAGCTGTACATCGAGTACCTACATAAAATCATTGGATACTACTGTAAGCTATCACATGCTTTATTAATTTATAAAAAGCAACGTAAAAGAATCACATGTGACTGCAGTCGACCAATCTTTGATCAGGATCTATAAGTGAGTGGTATAATAATGTACGATGTGATATTCTAGTACATGTATTGATATAATTGACATTCTAGTACATGTAGTACATACATTAGGCGATAATCATGAAATAACAAAGTGCCTTTCATCCCTATGCATGTTATTCTGGAGATAATGCACTATGCTGAAGTCTTTGAAAAAAAACATATTTGCTCCTTTGTATTAGCATGCCTGTCAACTCTAAACCAAATTATCTGTGACAATTGATAATCAATGTAAACCATTGTAAACCTGGACCTAATTAACAATAAAATAAAAAAACAACTACTAGAATTTGTTTATTTAATGTTTAGATTTTTGGTGGGTCCAGCATGCTTGTGCAATTGTCATATATCGATCATTATCACTCAGGTCTAGTAATAATGCTTGCTCTATTTTATTATGTATCTTTATGATTAGAGGTATTGGTATTGGTATTTATTTTCCATATCACAATATTATTATAAAAAAAAAACAATACAAAGAAAATGCATGTACTTAGTAAAACCAATGGTATAGTGAATGGCTGGATAACCCAATTAGCTTTTTTAGTATAACAAATCTGTTCTTCCCTGGGGTCCAGGAATTTAGATAACAGTTATTATACAACATACAATACACATACCGGTAAATGATATAATTTGAATACATATAAAACTTAAAACATATTAAAGAAGCATGTACATCCCCCCCCCACCCCCAAGCATATTACATTACAGATCAGAACAAATATGTTTTCTTAAATTTAGATTTTTGCAAAAAAGTTTTTAAGGAGGTACAAGGAAAAAGGGACTCCTTGCCTTGCTTGTCAATTGATTTTTTTTTTCTTCTTTTTTTCCTTTTTGTTCCGACAGATTGAAACTGAATAGCTGGAATGACTTGACTGATGAATAGACATCACGACATGTCTTATATTTGCAAGATGAAGCAGAAAGTCCCATGCAGGTAAAATTGTCAGAATATTTACCACACAGATTTTGAACGAACACAGATTAATTCACTTAAAAGAAAATGGTACTAAGAATAATTATAATATAGTGGAGGGTATATTTTATTCTAGTTCTGCAGTTAGTATACAAATATTGTTGTCTTTCCTTCTTTGTTTACAAAGGAAATTTGTCCTGTGTGTAGAAGAGCCAAACTTAAATGCACATTGAAATTATAGCACTATACATGTAGGGTATGTATAAACAGGACCCTGCATTACTTTTTTTTGCAAGGGATCCTGTCACTTCTTAAAGCAATGAAAATAAAGAAGAATGCTAAATAACATCTGTGAAAGTTTGTTAACAGTGTATGTATTCAGTGGCATAATGAGCAAAAACTGTGTTTGTTGTTGGGGGGGGAAGGACGGGAAAAAATTGCATTATTAAAGTGTACCATTTACAAACGAGGGAAAACAAACCCAGAAAATTGTGACATTTCAACAACATTTCGTAATCACTAGTATCGAATTAGCAATAAACCAACTTTGAATTTTGAGTGGGGGGGGGGGGGGGGG
>BEXV01001186.1:120595-131146 GCA_003118195.1 Hemicentrotus pulcherrimus
GGGGGGGGGGGGGGTTTTAGGTTTTTTTAGGGGGGGTTTACATACATAAAAATACCAAAGGGGGGGGTTGAACCCCCAAAACCACCCCCCTGTGTACGCCCCTGAGTATGACTGAAAGGGTGGCAGAATCAATGTTCAGTCAAGAGAACAAACCTTGCAGAAGATAATTTTCGGAAGACAGAAGGAGAAAGAGAGAAAGGAATAATTAGGTAAACGAGGGTGGTGTGGGGAAAATCCATCCACTTGCCACATACAAAGAAAGAAACATATCAGGAAACTTTATTCATCTGCATTTTTAAAATTTGTCATAGCCGGAGAATGTGTTGTTTGCATTAAAGTATGTTGGATTTCATAATATTTTTGTATTGATAGACTGAAAGGGAATATGAGACATTATTTATTAATTATTCAATAAATTTCAAGTTCCTCCTTTCAGATGAAAATATAAGGTAAAGTGCATGATTTACCTAGCGGTATCGCATCAGAATAATCCATGCCATTTCGCTGAATCACTAGCGTCGCTAGCGCGTAACATGGTGAATAAACTACCATGATTACATATATTGGGCGATTCGACCTCTCCAATTACGCTGATACGAGTATTGTCTTTTACCAAGTAATAAACATCATTACAGTACACTTTGCGTGGAGCATCCTCCAACATGCATAATTCATTAAGGGCTCATTTTGGGTCAATGTCGCTATTCATAATTAAAGAAGAGGGTCAGTATTCAAAAGGGTACCTATTCATAATACAAGAAAAGCGTTGCTATTCCCAAAACGAGAAGAGGGTTGCTATTGATAATACAAAATGAGAGTCGCTATTCTTAAGGGTCATTATTCATAATCGAAGAAAAGGGTCGCTATTCATATTATGGGAAGAGGGTCGCTATTCATAATATGACAAGAGGGTCGCTATTCATGACACAAAATTAGGGTCGCTATTCATAATAGTAGAAGAGGGTCGCTATTCATAATACAAGGAGAGGGTCGCTATTCATAAAAGGAGAAGAGTTTCACCATTTATAAAAGGAGAAGAGTTTCGCTATTCATAATTACGACCAGAGGGTCGCTATTCATGATACAAAATGAGGGTCGCTATTCATAATGGTAGAAGAGGGTCGCTATTTATAATACCATGAGAGAGACATTATTCATAATCGAAAAAGAGGGTTGCTATTCATAATAGTAGAAAGGGGTTGCTAACTTGCTATTCATAATAGGAGAAGAGGGTCCCTATTTATAATAGGAGAAGAGGGTCGCTATTCTTAATACAAAAAGAGGGTCACTATTCATAGTATGAGAAGAGGGTCGCTATTCATAATACGAGAAGAGGGTCGCTGTTCATAATATGTCAAGAGGGTCACTATTCATAATACAGAAAAAGTGCAAATGACATAAGATATAAACAAAATTGTAGTATTTTATTCTATAAGTTATAAATGACAGATTTGAAAAATAAAGTCATATACACTGAAAGATGTAAATTTTTGGCTTTTAGAATTATGGAAATGTATTTTGCAATGAAATATTAAAAAACAATCAAATATTAAAAAACATACAAAACAATTCCATGTATTTTGATAATTATTCATATAGAAAAATTCACTTTGACCTGTCATCTGAAACAGACACAAATTCAAAAATCTTTTGAATTTGTCTTTAACTCAAATAATGTATATAAGAGATAATTGTAATACAATTTGTTTTAAAAGGTTCACTTCAACTGTTGTTGGAAAGACTATTTTTGCACAAAAAAAAAAAACTACAGGTAAAATATTATTATTTCTTACATTTTCTGGGTAATTTCAAAATGCATGGTAATTGAGGAAAAAAATGAATGTATACCAGAGAATTTTTTCCCATGCACTTTTAATGATGAAGGAAACTTGTGTAACAGATAAATTTTGTAGCATTTCATATTTACTTTCCATTTAATGGTTTTACATTTTGCTTTCCATAGTCCATACTATATGTTTTGCATCTCATTTACATTTCAATTCATTGCCTCTATTCATGGCCATTACGTCACCTTAAATGACACGTCACCGAATAAATGACACGTCATTGCATGCACACTCATTGCCATTGCCATTGCCACACGTTGTTCCCTTCTTTTCCACGTACCTCATGTGCTATCTTTCCATTAAATTTCCAATTCACATGGTTCTGGCTTGTTTGTACCATCCTACGTTGATATTTGAGAGAAGGACACTTATGAGTTTACAGTAGCATTTATAAGGGCGTCAAACACAAACTATCGGAGAATACCTGTGAGTATAAAATAGAATTTAAGATCGTCATGCATTGATCAGGGTTCCATTTGATAGTTTTACATTTGCTTTCCATATTCTATATACAAACTGTACTAAATGTTTTGCATCTCGTTTACATTTCAATTCATCGCCTCCATTCATGGCCATTAAGTCACCTTGAATGACACGTCACCCAATAAATGACACGTCACCGAATAAATGACACGTCACTGTATGCACTCTCATTGCCATTGCCACACCTTGTTCCCTGCACTCTATTTCTATGTACCTCATGTGCTACCTTTCCATTAAATTTTCAATTTCATGGTTCTGGTTTGTTTGTACCATCCTACGTCGACATTTGAGAGAAGGACATTCATGAGTTTACAGTAGCATCGATAAGGGTGTCAAACACAAACTATCAGAGAATACCTGTGAGTATAAAATAGAATTTACGATCATCATGCATTGATCATAGTCTACATACAAACTGTACTATATGTTTTGCGTCTCGTTTACATTTCAATTCATTGCCTCCATTCATGGCCATCACATCACCTTAAATGACACGTCACCGAATAAATGACACGTCACTGTATGCACTCTCATTGCCATTGCCACACCTTGTGTTCCCTGCATTCCATTCCCACCTCGATCATGTGCTACCTTTCCATTTACCGGTAATTTCTAATTCACATGGTACTGGTTTGTTGTACCATCCTACATCAATATTTGAGAGAATAATAGTATCATTGATGAGGGCGTCAAACACAAGCTATCAAAGAATACCTATGAGTATAAAATAGAATTTACGATTGTCATACATTGATCAGGGTAGCCTTAAGGGCTTGGTGATAATGTAAAATATGATATCATATTTTACATTATCATAAGGTACATTATCACCAAGCCTTTAAGGCCAGATCAGGATAAGTTGATGAATCTGCTTTATAAGCACACATTTTTGTTAATGACTTTGATGTATAATATTTATGTTTTTGTATTTATGTTATCCATTGTATACTGTAAACATAATATCATTATTCTTCGGACTACACCCAAGTGTCATATCTCAAATGTTAGTTCATTTTTATTTTTTGTATTATCAGTAATAATACAACCCGAATAAGCTGAATTTAATTTATAGACAAATCCAATATCGCCCCAAGCTCCATCTCCAATGCTAGCAGCGCTATGTCCATCCGCCCTGTACATGAAACCCAAGCATTACCTACAACAGCAAACATTTGCTACAGATTTACAGTATTCATTGGATTTGCTCTTTATAAGCTTCAATTTTTACATCTTGTAGATAAAACAAAGCGCTTAGGCACTAAGGGACATTGTCATTTGAAAGGATTTCTGACTGCTGGGGGTAACTCTCCCCCCTTCCCCTCTATCACGTGTTTTTTGACCTGAAATTGACCAGACTGATATTGACCTTGATCATGATAAATATGATTGTGAAAGGAGTTTAGAAAGATATGATCATGAGTTAATTTTCACAAAATGGCACCTAGATGACGTCATCAGTCAAGGTCAAGGTTGAAAAATTTGCTGTATTTTTTTCATATGCCTATACATATGTGTGCCAAATTTTAAGATATTTGATTGAGCCATTTTCAAATTATCTTATGCGCAAAAATGTGGGTCGAAATAAGAAAAATAAACTAGATTTGTAATACTTGTTTGTAACAAGTATAGGTGGGCTGATCCAACAAAAAATTGAGACAAAATAAAGGGTACATTTTGTCTCATCTACAACATACTTGAAGTTAAGCGTAAACGAAGCTAAAACGACGTAGATATTACTCGCGAAAGATGAGGATGTAGAATCGAGTATTGAGAAAAAGTCATGTCCCATAGAGAATACACGCAAAATGACAAAAAATGACACCTCTCCTTTAATCGCAAAAATATGCCATGATACCTTTGTCAATTGTCATTTGTAGAGAATTGTCTCAGCAAGAACATATCAAAATTTGGAAGAAAATCGATCAACATTCACAGAGATACAGTCGATTTTCCAAAAATTGGCAATTCTATCTTGTAAATTTCCATTACGCGCGAAAACGCGCGCGCATGTGCGCGCGCGCGTTTTTTTGCAAAATGCTTAAAATTACCTGATTCGTACTCTCCTTTAATAGTTAAGTGATTTTGATCATTTAAAAATTTTGACCTTTATATGACCTTTGATGACATGACCTGTTGACCCTTGACCTGAAGTTTATGTGATATGAATATGAATGACCTTTGCTTATGCATCATGAAGATATGATGGATAACGTGAAATCACAAAATGGTGCCTGGATGACGTCACGATGACTTGATGACCTTGAAAATGTTTGTGTCACGTCTCATGACAATGACCTATAATTGTGCCAAAATTGAATGAAATTGATTAAACCGATCTTGAGTTATCCGGGGCACAAAAAACGGGAAGAAATAAAAATAAAGAATAATAATAAATAAATAAACTAGAAATTTAATTTGTCATGGGGATGAATTAGGTGGTCTGTCTTCATTTCTTATGATAGATTTGAATATTTAATATATAGAGAATGGGAGAAGTAGTATAGACAAGTAAATGATATTGCTTGCAAAAGACAGGAATGTAGAATCCAGATTTGAGTCACATCCCATAGATATTACACGCAAAAAGTAATGGATCAAGTGATAATAGGGTAATAATAACATAAATATGGTTGTTTATTACATAATTTGCCATTCTACGTGTTTTAATATTCAAAGGAGATGGTAAAGTGAAAGGTCAAAAACAAAAAAAAGTGAAGAAAAAAATTGTTGGAGACGCCCGGACTCGAACCAGGGACCTCGAGGTCAGGAGTCGGAGTGCGTTACCGATATACCAAAACATATCTCATAGAGATTACACGCGAGCGAAAATTGGAATTCTAAAATCCCACTTTGCAAGTGAGATATGAGGATGATCCCGGCATCTGATTACAAAATAAAGGGCACACTAATGATAGCTTATTCTCTCAGCTACAACATACTCAAAGCTCATAGAAAACAAAACTAAAACAACAGAGATATTGCTCTTGAAAGACTGGAATGTCAAAGGCAGTTTTGAGTAAAAGTCATGTCCCATAGAGAATACACGCAAAATGAGAAAAAATGACATGTCTCCTTTCATTGCAAAAATACGCCATGATACCTTTTTCAAAATGAAAAATACGTTTTAACTTTATTTGTAGAGAATTGTCTCAGCTAGAACATATCAAAATTTGGGAGAAAATCGATCAAAATCTCAGAGATACAGTCGATTTTCCAAAAATATGATGACGTCATAATATGCAAATTGAAATTTTGAGTTTGGAGGCCGTTATGATGACGTCATGAGTTAATTGAGGGTCAAATGAGACATGAAATCATATCTCCGATTCATACTCTGGAAATATGAAGAAAAAAATTGGGGTCACCTTGCATCCTAAAGCGCTACAATGGATTGTGTATAGGCATGTTTTTGCCCATGTATTGTGTATTGTATTGACATGCGCGTACGTGCGCATCATGACCTTTATTTGACCTTTGATGACATGACCTGCTGACCCTTGACTTGAAGTTTATGTGATATGAATATGAATGACCTTTGCTTATGCATCATGAAGATATGATGGATAGCGTGAAATCACAAAATGGCACCTGGATGACGTTAAGATGACTTGATGACCTTGAGAATGTTCGTGTCACGTCTCATGACAATGACCTATAATTGTGCCAAAAATTGATTAAACCGATCTTGAGTTAGCCGGGGCACAAAAAACGGGAAGAAATAAAAATAAAGAATAACTAGACTTTAATTCGTCACTGAGACGAATCAAGTGATACGTATGATAATGGTGTTAATAACGAATAATGCATCACACGATATATTATTTTATAAATGCTTCTGCCATTTATATGCTTCTCCCATTATGATATATCCATATGTCAAGATTAAATTATGTCTCCTTGATCATCATGGATCTAGGGAAGATAGATTGAAACAATATATGACCTTTGACCCTGTGCAGTAAACAGTTCCACCTTTGACTCTAATTTACATCATGAAGAACACCTTTTGACGATTTTATCTTATATTAAGTTCACTGATTAAGTTCCCTGATTACCGACCTGTAAGGACACAACATGAGGGAATACTACCGGTAAACTCTGTTTTTCTTGCTTACCTCCATCAACATTTAAAATAAAAACAATAGTTTGTCCTGCATTTCGGGACCACAGGCCCTCTCAATGCGCTTTACAGATATATATTTAAATAGCTTTCTATTGATGCCTCCCTTTAAAATGAATGCAAAACACATGCTGATATAATAACACTTTTACCTTTCTTACAAATATTATTAATGTACGTAGTTGCATGGGCAAGCTATAAATATCTGCATTAACAGCTCATAAAATCACCTTTTATCTCCAACTGTACATATGTTAATTGTTAAGTTCGCTAGGTGAAGCTGAAGTTTTTGGAAATACGCTCTTGAATGATTGTATCCATTCTTACAACTGATCGATGCTCCAACTCAATTTTGTGTTTTTTGCAACACCTATCACATACAATAAGGGCAGCATTCGGCCAACACCCTTTTACACTGATTAATGTATGTGTAATATTGAAACATATATTCATAAATTATTATTTTTGCACATAACACAAATTCCTCATATGCTTGATTTCCTTTATGATTTCTCTCAACCTGTCGATTTCACAAAATTGGGCAGCGCAAGGCGTACTCCCAATCATACATATTTTATTACCCCAATAATAACAAACAACTTTGCTTCTAACAATGATTTCGAAACATTTCTCCTTGATATTCAAAATATTCTGCTTGAATCACACAAAATCATCATATCACTTAGGAAATCTTCTCTGGCGTTGTGGTCTACTAGATGCCATTGGAACATTGGTTGTCTCTGCTTGGGTGTCACCATGGAGAGTGTTTGTGCAGATGTGTATTAAAATTATATTAGAATATATAAACTTGTCCTTAAAGTTGCTCAAGCTCAAATATATTATTCTAAGATATTACCGTTTGCTCCTGGAGTAAAAAGATGATGTTCCATTCATGATGCAACATCAGTTCTTGGTAAAATGAATATAGAGGTAGATGTTCCTTTAATCCATGCTGTTAACTTCCAATAAGAAAACTGGGGTAATCTGCAGAGCCCCTAACCTACCTATTTAATAAATGTTTACAAGAAGGCGTTTTTCCCAATGACTGGAAAACATGTATCACCCATGTACCAAAAGAATTTTTTTTTATAGTTCTTTTGTTAAGACCGATATCTCTTACCCCTCTGTTTTCTAGGACACTTGAATAATTTGTCCCAAAGTGGGTAGTGGAAGACATATCAATCCATGTTGTTCCACTGTAAACTATCCTGTATACTTGCTTGGATTTGTTCTTAAGGCCTTGATAAACCTGGCCGTATGCCTATCTAGCTACCATTGATTTCACTAAGGCCTTTGATAGCGTGAATCTTTTGATTGTAGTCAACAAGCTTACCGGTATTCTATTAGGTGTTCGTAGATCAATCATCCCAATCATTTCCAGCTTCCTAACTGCCCATACTTAGTGCACTAAGGTCTATATTTGTCACTCTCCCCTATTGGAAGTATCCTGTGGCGTACCGCAGGGTACCAAGTTGGGCCCGGTTTTTGTTCTGATTCTTGTAAACGATGATGTATGTGATGTAGGTTGTTTGTACAGGCAATTTGTAGCTTCATTAAGTAGGAATAATATGATTATTTATCTTCATTTCTTTCCTTGCTCTCTCTCTCTCTTTTCCTTTCTCTCATTGTACCTCCCGTTTTCACTCATCCTCTCTCTTTTTACCCCATTCGCTCTACCACTCTTTCTTTCATGAGCTATATACCTTCCCCCGCTCTATTCAGTACCAAACAAGTACAGGTAAAGCAAAGTGCATGATAATATTCCATTGAAATGCGTGTTAATTTTTGACACACATGTTTTGATTGGATGTCAGCAAACTTGTACTTCTTATGATGGTTTTGTAAAAAAATGACCTGCAGATATTCTCGTCGTCCCGATCGTAGATATCTGAATATCACAATACCTGAATATATTTATTGCCTCCGCTACAAAGTAGCCGGAGGCATTATGTTTCCTGGCTGTCTGTCCGTCCGTACGTACCTACGTCCCGTTCTTGTGATCGCACTATCTCAAGAACTAATTGATGGATTACCGCCAAACTTGAGTCATGTATGTATATTGCAGAGCCAATGAACTGATTAGATTTGGGGGTCACGAAGTCAAAGGTCAAAGTTCACAGGGCTTATTATGTATGCAAAAAAAACTCGTGATCGCATTATCTCAAGAACCAATTGATGGATTACCGCCAAACTTAAGTCATGTATGTATATTGCAGAACCAATGAACTGATTAGATTTGGGGGTCACGAGGTCAAAGGTCAAAGTTCACAGAGTTTATTATGTATGCAAAAATAGCTTGTGATCGCATTATCTCAAGAACCAATTGATGGATTACCGCCAAACTTAAGTCATGTTTGTATCTAACAGAGCCAATAAACTGATTAGATTTTGGGGTCACAAGGTCGAAGGTCACAGGGCTCATTATGTATGCAAAAAATAGCTTGTGACCGCGTTATTTCAAGAAACGGTCGATGGATTCCTGCCAAACTTGGGTCATGTATGTATCTAACAAAGCCAATGAACTGATTAGATTTTGGGGTCACGAGGTAGGAGGTGAAAGGTCATAGGGCTCATTATGTATACAAAAATAGCTCGTGATCGCGTTATCTCAAGAACCGATCGATGGATTCCTGCCAAACTTGGGTCATGTATGTAACTTGCAGAGGTTTGTAAAATTGCTCTATGGCGGAGGCATCATTTTTGACTGCGTGCAGTCAAAATTCCATCTAGTTTCAGAGGGAGGGATTCTGTTGCCTCATCCAAAATCTTGTGACATCTCACATAAAATTTTGCAATGGATTTGGAGTTGTAAAACTTTATTATTATAAATAAAAGATTGTTTAAAAAAAGATAATAATCTGAATAGCTGACAGTATGTTTATTTTGTAAAACAAATATGTCTGAATAGAATATATATCAACCATCAATTCTTTATCCTTCTGTCTGTTTTCACTTTCGTAAATCTAAAGAATGGAAGGTGCCAAAACTGAAGACAAAGATGAAGGCACCTCCGATGACGAATCAACTTCATCAATTCTTTCATCAGACAGTGGGGAAGGAACCAATGTAACACCTGTCTCAAAGAGAAGGAAGATCAGTCAAATAAATGATGACCAGTCATCTTCGGATGACGAGGCACCTTCCGTTGAGCAGGCACCTTACAATGACGAGGCACCTTCCTATGACGAGGCACCTTACGATGAAGAGGCACCTTCCGATGACGAGGCACCTAACGATAACGAGTCACCTTACGATGACCAGGCACCTTACAATGACGAGGCACCTTCCTATGACGAGGCACCTTCCGATGAAGAGGCACCTTCTGATGACGAGGCACCTTACGATGACCAGGGACCTTACGATGACCAGGCACCTTCCTATGACGAGGCACCTTCCGATGGAGAGGCACCTTCTGATGACGAGTCACCTTACGATGATGAGTCACCTTACGATGATGACCAGGGACCTTACGATGACGAGGCACCTACCGATGTCGAGGCACCTTACGATAACGAGTCAACTTACGATGACCAGGCACCTTCTGATGAACCGGCACCTTCTGATGACGAGGCACCTTCTGATGACCAGGCACCTTACGATGACGAGTCACCTTATGATGACCAGGCACCTTACGATGACGAGGCACCTTATGATGACGAGTCACTTTACGATGACGAGGCACCTTCAAATGACGAGGCACCTTCCGATGACGAGGCACCTTCAAATGACGAGGCACCTTCCGATGACGAGGCATCTTCCAATGACAAGGCAAAACAAAATGTTTCTATTTCACAGTATTATATTTTTGGTTGTTGTTCTGCTATAGAAATTATGATACAGAGGCTTGGAGGTTAATATCTACAGGTGTCTGTATAAGAACAAAACTGCATCATAATTCAATGTCATGATCCTTTCTTTCTTCTTTCTTGATAAGATTTTGTTTGGCAATCAGTCACAGTTGTTTATTTTTGCCACATACTTTTTTATGAATTAGTTATATATAACCCATTCTATTCGAGAAATAGACTTTCTATTTTAGTCTAAAAAAATTGACTGATTTTCATTAAAATGGGTGCTTAAAATTTGGATAATTGTACTCCA
>BEXV01001187.1:2207-29498 GCA_003118195.1 Hemicentrotus pulcherrimus
GAAAATCTTGTTGCATATCTCATTCATCGCGGTCTGGTCGAACCGAGCCATTTGTTCCGTACAGTCCCTCACAGAAAAAGGTCCCCATACTTCAGTCTCTGTAATCGGAGGTCTAGTGAGCCAGACGTAGTCTCAGCGGAATAACCGACGATTAAAGAGACTGAAGTTTTCAGTCTAACCTGGGACAAATCGGCCTAGAGGCCTAGACCGAATTTTTCTGTCTCTTTGGTTCGTTAAATTAGGCCTAGAATAGACCCTACATCGGTTTGACTTACTAACTTGATTGAAATAATCCGTTTAATGGTCCCTTTAGTTTTAAGGAAATAATACCAATGGGTCAAAATCGACATCCATGTTGAAAATCTTGCAAGCCGTGTTAAACTCTCGCTGTCGGAGTCATCTAAATCAATCTCATCCCTTCTAGTCTACGCCGAAGGTAAAATGATTATGAAGGAAAAACTGTGCGCCATCTACACGTTCGTAATGGCGTTATCACAGTTTTTCCTTCATTATTATAATTTCCTTAAGACTTAAAAGGGACCATTAAACGGATTATTTCAATCAAGTTAGTAAGTGGAACCGATGTATTATAGCCTAGGCCTAATCTAGAATTGAATATGCACTAGGCAAAAAGACATTTTCGGGGGATTTAGGGGGCATAACGCTATGACCTGAAATGGCCGTGGCGTTATCAAGAGATGTGTATAGACGGTTTCCGTCTCTAAAGAGAGAGACGGCCGACCCTACCCCAATTAGAGGCTAACGAACGAAAGAGACGGAAAAATTTGGTCCAAACTCGGCCCAGCTGTGTTGGCGTGTTGCGAATACCGGGCCGAGTCGTCCCAGCATGATAGAATTTGTTATGAATTTGTTTGGGGTTAGGGTTTGGGTTAAGCGTTATGGTTAGGGTGTGCTGGGACAACTCTGCCCGTATTTACAGTGGGCTGAGTTGTCTGTGTAGATCTAGATCTAGCTACGTGAACAAAAAATAGAAGTAATTGAATATCCTTAAAAATAGTAGACTACCATTTGAAAAAGCACATCTAGAAAATACATCTGAAATAATACCAAAATCAAGACCCTAGGTCAACAAATGTTTAATGTTTAAAAAAACACAAATTTTCATTTTTGGTCCCCCCTTAACCACACAAGTCAATGGAGGGTGATGTGACAACTTGTGACCTTTTTGTAACCCTCATCAATGCGGCAAGCAGCAAGAGGGGCAGCTGGTGGCTGCGATACACGGCGCCAGAAAACAAAAATAAGCGAATGGATACAGTAGTATCCTACCGTCTAGCCCTACTTAAGCCTCAGGGGCTCAATTCTTAAAAGTGGTAAATCTCTGACTATGATTGAAACAATGTTTACCTAAATAGGATAGAGCTGTTTTGATTAAGATATTTTTAGAGTTCCAAGTTAAGCCCCTTTTGAAGAAAAAAAAAAAAGAAGAAAAAACCTGCTCTTTCATATGACACCTCATTTATTGAGTATCACCTTCAGGATCACCAGCGGTAAAGGTTTTATAAATCTCAATTTGGTAATTAAAAATTGACAAATTTTGCATGAGCATGCAATGCACGTAGACTGCATAGAAATACGTGCAATCTCTATGGGAAGGATTTTGGCACACAAAACCTACATGTAGGGCGCGATTGGACACCCTAGTTGTAGTCACTTGTACTTGGTATTTGTAGTTGACGATTCTTTCAAACTACTCAAAAGAATCCAAATCAGAAAAGTCATGATTCGGTAAAGAACCACAAATCTGGAATTTGTTACCAGAGTGAGACTGTTAGAGCTTTTGAATTGAATTTGAATTTGAATTTGAAATTTATTAACAACAAAACAACAACATAACACAATGTTACAAATGTATTCAAGTTGGTAACAAAATATCAAAATATCCGTACATGTACATGAGTTACAAAGAAAAAGAAAGTATCCATAGTTGAACCATGTGTACAAATTAAATTAATCATAATACCATGTCATATTAAACCTGTGGATTAGCTATAACTTAATTATACAATTTTCAATTCAAGTTTCTGTCAACAGAGACTGATCAGCGCTTCATTCCGTCACAAGCAAGTTATGTGTAGAGTCAATGGAATGACGGTGAGGAAACCAAGTGAAGTGTGTGACGTATGAAGCAAGCACGAAGAATGGTATTACAAAAGTACACTATAATCATAGGCTAGCACAATTGTGATTTAACATTAAATTGCACGTTAGATTGTGAGCTAGCATGAAATTTTCAAGAATCTTGCCAATTTGTGAATCATTGAACCCCACCCACCCACCTACCTAGTACATATATTATTCTAATGACAGAAATCAGATTTACATCAGTCATTGATACTGCTCTGTCGAATTGATGATTTAGCATCAGATTTACATCAGTCATTGATACTGCTCTGTCCAATTGATGATTTAGCAATTTTATTGATCACCTTTCTTATTTTGTTACAGTCCATATAACTACATGTACATGTAAGATGAGCTTATTGGACCAATCAACAATACAACAATGACTCACTTTTGATATCCTTATTTTGTCACCAAATTTGGAAAATGCTTATTCATGAAAGCATCTTCCTTTTAATAGAAACAGATTGTGAATAAAAATATTGTTTAATTTATACATGTAAGCTCTATGAATGGGAGATTAAAATGAGTGGTGCTGCACTTGTGAACATTTTGCAATAATATGTGTGGATAGATTTCACCAAGTTTAAGACTTGCCTTTCTCTACAACAATGTATCACCAGTCTAACAGCGGCTCTGTTCATAGAACAAGTAAGTGACTTGTATTGTAATATAATAACTGTCGAAAATTAAATGTTTTTTCAAGATGCATGTTGAAAATTGGTCGAAAAGATGGTGTGGGAATGTTAAGTGGAAAACTGGAAATGGTATTTAATTCCTATGAAATTTTCCTAGAGTTTGATACAGTAAGTCTATCAATTTCTTTTCCAGTGATTTCATCTTTTCTAAACCAAATTGATAAACAGTACAACATTCTTCCATGATCACATGAAGTTCCCAAGCTGAGTCTCTACCAGAATTAATCAATTTAATTCGTCTTTAAAGGATACAATGTAGTTTTATTAAAACTTGTTTTACTTCCAAGGTATGATATGATGATATGAAATGAATTCTTTTTGATTTCAACTATACATTGTACATTATATAATGTGCATTGATTAGATTTGGTCATAGTCATTATTTCTCTTCAGTCCGAAAATCATTGCGTTATTCATATGTACTTGGTCTTGGTGCCGATATATTTCAGAATCTTTGCATGCTTGAGGATCAAACCAGTCCAGTTTATAGATTTGTGCAAAGAAAGCGCCCTCATACAAGCAACTTGTATTAAAACTTGATTTAAAATTTCATCAGATATTTTTACTTGTGACTCCAAAGTGAACATTGTACCCTAATGTCAAATAGCCATCGTTTTATGTGGACTCATTAAACTCATTTGGTAAGAAAGTATGATTATAAGAGTGCAAGTGTTCAGTAGACCTACACGTACCTTGCTCATCATTAGTCTGAAGAGGGCATGCAAGTCATGAATTCTTTTCAAATTTCAAGAACATCATCAAAGATGTTAATGACCTGGGATTGTGCATAAATGATGTTTTAAAGCTATAAACAAGAATAAATCAAGTCTGATCATGTCATAGTAATAAAAAAAAAGAGTTTCATATTTTGTATCGAGACATTTCACAATCACTCATTATGCATTCAGCTTAATCAGCATTTCATCAGCATTTTTTCCTGGCATTTAAATGTATTTGATGTCTAGATATCACATAATTAACAAACTAGCCCTCAGCTACATGTAGCCCTCTCTAGACCAAGAACATGTAGGATTTGTTCAGGTCAACTCGAATGTATGTCCTGTTTCTGTCTTTGCCAAGTACCTACTGTATAGCTTAGGGGGATTCTGTATTGGAGATCAACGGCTTCAGTCAACTGGGGCACATGGGCCCTTATTCCATTAAAAATGTAAGTCTGGACCGCTGCAGCCCCATCCCTCCAGTATCAAAGTTTAATATTGTAGTGAAACTCACATTTGAACATCATTTCAAATGAAAAAAATGGTAAATAATCAGGGTCCCGCTTTAGTCTGAATGTTGTATCGTAGACGTGGGCAGGGCTTAGCGTGAGCATGCACTGATGATTTGGCTAGCTTTCGTATCGATTTTTATAATTATGAATACATACATGTACAAGTAAAAAAAACTTTGGTATTTCTCTCTTTGAAACTATTCTGTGTGTCTGTGTTTTCCTTGAGTACATTTACCGTAATACGTTAACACAATCACAACTACTGGTACTTTCACCTATGGTATTTTCAGTGGCTGTGTACATCACCTGAAATGTGTGAACATTACACGTATTACAACTACATGTACATGATGTCTATGGCACATACAAATGGGCATTGAAATTACCCTTGAGATGATTTATGGAAATTATTTGCAATCATGTTATTTCATTTTTCATGGATGTGTGCAGATATAAAGGTAAACAGTAAATCAACCAATTGGATTGGGTAAATTTACTTTATAAATGCCTGGATATTTGGTTAGTTACCGTACTATAGGCCTACGGTACTTATTAAGGACCCTGCTACAAGTAAACAACAATCCTGTTCAAAGTGCATTTAGGGGCATTTTGGGATCAGTTTACCATCTTCCTGTAGTTCAATTCCAGAGCTATAAATAAAATGTCCAGTCAGCAAAAATGAGACTGCCAAATTTCTTCCAGTGAGTCACGGGTACATGCTAACAAATATAAACGAATCGATTATTGTGGCAAGGTTAAAGTTTTTGTATTGATGGCTCACTTCCTGAATTTCGCTGAGAATGACAAGGTTTATTCAAGTTATGCACACAAACAAATGTTACAGTTGTATTTATTATTGTAGGCCTAGGTGTTGCAATTGATAACAAAATGGCCATTGGCCAATCAAGATCTTAGATCATTTTGTTCAGAATGCTGACCATTAACCAATCAGAATCAGTGTTTCAAATTTGCAATTGATTGCAAATTGTGGTACGGGGCCCTGCATTCACTTGGTAACTGCGCTATTTTTGCATGATGAAAGAATTAGAGAGTTCATATCCCAAACCTGTCGGGTCGTATTATACATGCAGGATATCCTCTCCTAGCCCGATGTCTTCCTGTGAGATCACAGTGCTACCGGTCTGGCTCGAATTCTCTGCTATTTTCAAACTCTGTCGTTGGAACCGAAAGAGAGAAAGAGAGAGGGAGGAGAGTGCGGAAGCCCCAAGTATACACATAGTGGTATAGGACATGAATTTCCTGTACGTGAAACTGCTGGATTTCCCCCTAATAAGGGAAACTCTGAATTCTGAATAGCATTTCATTTGTTGACAATTGATTCACCTCGGCTTCTCTCTTTCTCTCTCTCTTGCATTCTCACTCTCTCTGGCAACACTTCCGAACTCTGTGTAGTATAGACTTGTGATAACATGGTATCAAAACTTTCAGGAAGGACACCACTTTTCCCTTGATGTCATTCATTCAGAAACTTAATCTCAATTTAGAATTTGACATCACTGTGTTTTCCTCCCGTGTCATTTCAAATGAGACCAAAGAAAACCCTTATAAATACCAAGAAAATCAAATATGGGGAGTTAATATCACCGCTGACTAGAATTGGGTGACAAAGATTTTTTGGTACATGTACATGTCTTCCAAAATGATTCTCCCAGAAACAGCACATGTTTTGCCAATGGGCTCTTGTAAGTAATGCAATTTTTCACAACACCTTTGAATTTGCTTGAAGTTATTTTGGTTTAGAAGAACCAAGTTGTATCGCAATTACAATTTGGTTATAATAGACATTTTTGGTAATATTTAGATCATATTGCCAAGTTGTAATGCTTAATGTCTGCTCATCCTGTGTTAAACTGATTCACTCAGTCCCTGCACTAGCACACGAGCACCCCTATGACAGATCAAATAGTCCACTCAGCAATTTTTCTCTTCCCCTTCAACGAGCAACCGTCGAGCGGTCTAGGACATGCTTGTTGACATAATCCCTTAAATCAAATAACCCTCTGACTGTCGCTCGTACAGTAGTACGCATCGTGCCTGCCTTACTCACTCACTTACTCGCAAGTAGTAACTCTTCCTCTGGTACTCCCTCCCCCTTATACATGCTCTCTCAATTACAGACTGGCAGCCACCCCAGCCTCAGCAGGCTCAACAGCAGTTCACGCCAACCCATTTCCCACAGAGCAGTCTTGCAGGACCGGCCGACTTCTCTCACTTCAGTGTTTTTGCTGATCAGGCGCAATCCGTCCAGGGTCAGAACTTCAGTGACCATCAGAGCTTGGCCTTCCAGCCGCACAACTCGCAGACCTTCCAGCAGCAGGTATCGCAGACGACGTTCTTTGGTCCAGGTCATCTAGCAGGAACAATCTTCCCACCTGAAGCCATGGTGCGTAAGGCTGGACCTACCAACATGAAGGTAATTTGAAGTGGCGTCTGACTGTAGTCATTGGTCATCCGCAAGTTCAGGCTTTTAACAAATATGATATCAGCTAGGATGTCTGAGAAGTGGAATGGTTCAAAACCTAAGAATGCATGAATATCATATGATTCATGTTGCAATGTTCAAGGTATTTTGGCAGAAACTTAAAGTCTTTGGGTTGTTTGAAAAAGGGACCTAATCTATTTTGTGATGCAAAAGGCATTTTACAATATTAAACAACAAACAAAAGAAATATAAGATAAACAAGGAAAGATGCTTAATCAAAATCTCTTTATTTCTTGTACTTTGCCAACACTCTTTTAGGCTCAAGTTTTCAGCAATTTCTTATTGCATTGCTCAATCAAATGTCAAACTTTTAATGTTAGAATTAAAACAAAACAAAGTATTGTTTATTGTGTATCTCTCTCCAAGAATGGTGCACAAAACAAGTTTTATTGTACAAAAACATGTATACACCTAATCTGAGTGTGTTGTTGGATGTTGATCTCTAATAGTATTATGTAAAGATTAAAACAAACCAAACAAACAAATGTGGTACATCATGTACTTGACCAATATTCCATTTCCATTGAGTGTTAAAGGCCTGAACATTTTGTTGGTGATATTTTGAATGAGTGCATCTTCATGAGATACAGTACATGTAAAAATCAAGTAAAAGACATAATGTACATTTATCGAAATTATTTTAATGAAACTATACACATTTCTGTAAAATTGTATTCTTCTAGACTTCAGGTTTTGATAGCCAGTTATCAAACTTCCTGAAAGTAACAAGTATTCAAGTTCCGACAACCGATTTTGTTGATCAGTGTGATTTATTTATATTTTCCCCCTTAAGATCACTTTCAGATTGTACATTATCAATGAAAACAAGAAAACGGAGTATCAAATAAAGGTTTGGATTCTTCATCTTGTTTTTACTTTCATTCAGTGAAACTGAAAGTGAATTTCAAATGAAGGTGAGGAAAGACAAGTTATCATTTTACGGCTTGTCCAGATAACAGAACTGTATTTGAAAGTTAGAGTTGAAATGGGTTATGTGACTGAATGTCGTCTGTTTGGAGCAATAAAGGCGTTGACTAATACTCTTTAACACAGAGTCAAAGCCCTTGTGGCTCTAAGCCGGTGATATTTTCTCAATAACATGACTTTTGGGAAGCTTGCTGAATAAATCACGCTTCATACACAAAGACAAACGATGGTAATTCTACAGTTTCTGCCCAAACTAGTTCAAACTTCCAGAACTTCTTGGTCGCTGTATGTACACATGGTTAGAAATAAGATTGCATGGTCCTGAAGAAAATGCCTAAAATTGAACCAAATGAATGAGCTTCAGAGTTGACCATCATGACTAGTTATTTTGCATCAAGAAGGTACATGTATTGTTGAATATTTTAGTATTTTTTAAAATCATCTGAGAGCATTTTTAGGATGTTCTGGAAGTAAGAACTAATTTGGGCAGAAACTGTAGAATTACCAAAATGTTGGTTGTTGGAGCTTGTTCATAGGACTCATTGCCTGCACTTTGAAGTAACATATAAGTATTATCAAACTTTTTCAGAAAGACACGTAGTAGCTATAGTATGCGAAAACAGGTAAGTGGGGGTAATAGTAAAAGTATGTGCAAAAAGTTGAACTATTTTTAACTTGCAAATGATTCCCATTTGAATGTTTGGACCTCTATGCCATCTCTCAAATTTTCTGCTGTTTACTCTTTCGTAATCATGTGCTCATATTCGCTGTGTTTGAATTTATACTGCAAGTAAAATCTCTTAAATCATAAATTTCATACATCTTCCCTGATATCTAGAATTATAGCATAATGTTTCATTTTGTATCGTTCCTATGGTGCAAATCTGAAACAGGGTACATTACATCATTGAGAAGAAAGAAAAGACACACATTTCATTGTAAGATCTTGATTCAGAGGTATACACATTCATACTTTGTTGTTTGTTTCATGCCATCATAATTGATAATTAAATCTGGTGGAAATTCAATTACCATCAACAAACCTGGTGAAGGGCTGGGTAATGTTCATCATCAATTTGCAACATATGTATGATTAGGAGGAAGCATAGCATTAGACATTAAAGTTCCTATAATTATACCATTTCCAACTGCATTTAAATATTTCTACTAAGTATTACATTTTTCCATATTTTACCAAGAATGATGTTCAATAAGTTTGCGCGATGGTTCTCTTTTCCATTTTCCAGTATGTTTCTTTTCAAAAAACTTTCATTAACTGTGTTTACCCACAAAGTATTCTCCAAATGCATTTATCATTGTTGCACATCCTATATGTCCATGCTTTACTACAACTCAAACTTAAGCCACCCCTACATTCTACAATGACCACATGTATAAAGTGAGTGTGGATTTCCTCCAAAACATGTCAAGTTCCAACGGCATGGACGGTAGCCTCCGTCTTGCATTCCTTGCTCAGCGATGTGTTTCCCCGAATATCCTGGGCCCGTTAAGATGTCCTGATTGCCTTGACATGCGGGAAATCAGACAAATTGGTAGGCATCCCTCTCTGGCCTAGGGGGTATCTCCTTTGCCAACACTGACTCAAGCCATATATTTGTTGGTGGGCTTCGTTTGATGATCATCGATGAGGGGGAATGCCACATCTTTTCGTAATGACGAGATGGAGGCAGACAAGACAAAGAAGTGCAGAAAACTTTTTAGTCTTGCAATATTCGTGCGGTACCGTAGTTACCATTTTGGGGGCACAAAATTTGTTCAAACAGAAAATTGCTTCTAGAATGCAAAAGGAAATTTGTTCAAATAGAGGGAGAGCCATCTATAGATGTATAACATTAGGATGATTCTTTGTTCTGGGCATGCCTTGGTGCTACTACATGTGTTCAAAACTTTTAGAAATATAGGAGAACTTGCAGAGTGTCCTATCATTATGGGCTTGCTTCAGTACTTTCTTACATGTACACTGTAGGTATTCAAAAATTCAGTTTTGATGCTCACAAATACAACATACCGGTACCATACATGTACATGTATGTTGTATTTGTGAGCATCAAAACTGAATTTTTGAATTTTCCAAAAATGTTTCCATATACTATCACACTTTCAATGAGGGCTCCATTTATAGTTTTTAATCATCTACTTCATTGCAGGTTTGCTGTTTGTAACCTTTTTAAATGTCAGTATCAAATCTGTCATTACTTCAAAGGCACTCACTTAAATGTGAACTTGTGAAGGATTTTGTTTCTCAAGAGATTTGACTTTCCCTGATAGTGCCACAATCTGTAGTTAACTCAATTAGTTTTATTGATATCCATTTAATAAGTTTCATAATGCATATTGAGTCATGGGTGATACAATCTTTAAGAATGAAATCGATTAGAACTAGAGTGAATTCCCAGTTGATACTTCTTGTCCTTTACAAGTAGGTCTACAGAGAAATCATTACTTTTGTCACTTTTCTATGAGCCTTGAAAGACGAAAACAACAGCATTCTATTTATAAATTTATCACAATTTCACTGAAATTTCATGGAATGAAATTCTCAGCCTCCCATTACGGCTTTCTTTCATTCTCTTGCTCGTTTTTTGATGCGTTTGCAGGTGTCTGCGGAAAGGGAGAATAAAAGCGCGTCTCGGGCCTGTCAGTTCCGTTTAGAGTGTGGAAATATCCCATCATGACCGCAGGGTGGGAAAAGAAAAATGAACCTTTTTTGATCTGTGCGCTTGACTCGCGCCAGGCGGAGTTTTTCCTGCTCTTGTTAGCGCAGAGGAAAAAATGTGGCGATGATTCAGAGTTGAGCGGACAGGAATCAGTGATAGCAATCTTGAAAGTGTTCTGATCGAGAAAAATGATGTGTTTCTGCGCTTGTTAGAAATGTAGGAAGGAAGATGAAATTATACAATTTAGATGCAAGCTTGCAATATGTTGCTGATGTGTATAATACACCACACATGTTCATATGTATCGGTTTGTAAAGTCTGATCTTGGGCCTCTTCAATCTCTATTAAGCCTCCCTTTTCTGCCCTTTGATACTTATTGCAAAAGGAATTTACCGGTATGCTTCTTTTTTTCTTCTCCTCTTTCCAGAAAAAATGCAACGTTACTAGTAGAGATAATTTTGTTGATACACCTAACCTAAAGTTTAAATCTTTTTAAAAAGGCATTGAGAAATAACACATGCAGTGAAAAAATACATGGGGGCTTAGGGCGAAATGCCCAAAAGAGCCCCCGAAAATCAGAAAAGAGCCCCCGAAAATTTGCATAGAGTTCAATGCAAAACAAATTTTAGAATGTTATTTTAATGCAGGCAAGGTTGAAAAGTAGCTACCGAAAAATAAATAATTTTTTCCCTGAACACATGGCCCCATGACATCATCTGACCAATCACATTGCTCATTTTCCTCAATCCATTTTGGTTGCAAGACAGGAGCTTTTTGTCTGCTTTTAGCCCTGCCCCCCAAACAAAAAAAAAAAAAAAAAATGGACAGACTACATGTATATGATTGTGCTTTGGTTCAATGATTTTTCATGCAAGTCTGCACGTATTCCACACAGTCAATAATATCCTGACCCACATCACATTCTTCTTCAGTAGTACATGTATTGTATGGCCCACAGCCAGAATCAATATCAAATAAATGAACATTATTGTCAATACAGACATATTGTCAGAAAATCCTCTTTTTAAAAAATATAGGAATACATCAATTTTCCAAGCAAGTGTCGATAACACTGAACATAGAGCAAACATTGACAAGTACCGTCCTCTCTGCATTAGTTTACACAATTAATAAGTAAATCTCAGAGACACACAGGAGACATCTCTGTGTTTAAATAGAATGGGAATATTGTTGAAATGGTCATGATCATGGGAGGGAAAGATTGCCTTTATGCACGTAAGCATTTTTTAAGCATGGGGGCCCATCAAGAAGAGATTGGCATCGTCAGGTCAGAGAGATAAGGAATTATGAAGCTGAATTATTGCAGAGGTCAACAGTTGACTTTGAGAAAGTTTGTAAAATATTAACTTTTTTTTTAAAGAGTAACATACAGAGTATTAGTTAGGTCAAAAGTGAGGTAAAAATTAGGGATAACAAATATTTATTATTATAGGTCAGAAAAGGCAGAAAAGGTAATTTGAAACATTTTGAAAGGAGAACAAATACACGGATTATATCATCTGCTTGGTGCTAAAAGGCTCCCACATAAAACATTAATTTCTGAAAATAAGATAAATGTATTTCATATTAATTAATAAAACTTTGTCAATGTCAGATGGAACTTTTCCCATCATTCTCAAGTAGCAACACACTTTTACTGCATTACAAAAAATGGGATCGTGGTGAACTTTATAGACACTTCTTCCCCATATTCCAAATCGGACGACTGCCTGAAGTAAGTATTTGGGAAAAAGTTTTATTTGCTTCAGCTTGAGGTAGCGATAGCATACATGTACATGTGGTCTTCCAGTGATACATTACAAAGTCATACAACATCTCATAGGTTAATGAACTATGCTGAGAAAGTTTGCCTATTTCATAATTTCCATTTGATTATCAGTATGCTGGTTAAGCATTAATTGGCAACCATTTCTTTCCACAGCAGAGTCATCTTGCCCTCCTGTTTTTGACAGACCTTTTATAGATTTGAGCAAGGGCGTAGCATCGAAGTAGACTTGGAGGGGGGGGGGGGCAACTATATGAAAAAATAGTTCTGAAAGGAAGATTGCTTTCACGAGTGATGCGACACAATTTGTAATACTTCTACTTGTAATCATGAGAGAAGAAGCATGAAGGTAACTTACATAATGTACATCTTAATAATATATGTTAGAGGGCAGACTAGACTTTTTGTAATTTACAGAGGAGAGGATAGAAACCACAAGACAAAAAGAGTCATAGACATATGCAAACTCACATTTTCATAGAAAAATTCAATGTCCTTTATCATATGATTTTGGACAATTTCACCATTTCTAGTCCTAAATCGAATGATTACATGAAGCCAGCATTGGGAATAAAATTTGTTTGCATCAGCTGGAGGTAGCAATTACATATGTGTGGTCTTAAACATGATAAAAAGTCATACAACATCTTAGACGTCAATGAACTATGTTGAGAAAGTTTGCTCAAATAGATTGTCGGGCTTACATGCATTCATGAACATACATCTCAATAAGATAATTAAGAAAGATTGTAGAGTCACACATATAGACTGTGCCTGACTGTCTCGTGGACATTTTGTGTTTGTTGCCACTCACATACACATACATACATGTACTTGTATATTAAAAAAATCTTGGTACTTCAACACATGATTTTGGAACATTTTACCATTACCTAATTTCTAATAAGTACTGTAGAAACTATGTTAGAAAATAAACTTGGGCAATAAGCCTTGTTCTAGTTTTGGACATGATTTGTATGAAATCCGATTATTCAGCAAAATGTTGTCTACCTGGTGGTACCTGTACACCCATGTGGTGTTTATTTGCTTTCAGTATGTAAATATCTTTACGGTAATAATTGATAAAAATAAGAAATTGCATCATTATCTTTCGTCCTTGCCAGTGACTTTCTGCTATTTATTGACAAAGTAAGCTTTCAAGGGCTATAAATTTCCAAGTACAATCGCCCCATTTCATAGCCACGTGTGAAGCATGTTGAGGGCAGCGTCTGTGTTTGCACAACCTTGCATTTTGCCGTATCAGCTGATTTGAGCGAGACTTGGGATAGGGCTATAGTTTGTTGGACTTTGTTCCTCAAGACTTGAAGAATAGTCCATCATTTCAACTGGATTAAAATTTAACTTCAAATGTATCTGGGGCTAAAAACCTAAAAAACTTAATCAAAACAAAACTCTGTAGGCCTACCTTTGACGCAATTATTTTGAGTACCGTATATCTGTTGTTCTGTAGTTAATGAATATTGAAGCAGAAAAATCATTGGTAGTATCACAATAATTTCTTATGTACATGTAAGAAAGAATTTAATTCAAAAAGAAAATTAAACTGTTCCGAGATGAAGGAATTTGAATATATAAAGATAAAAAGTAAAAGATCAATGGTTAGGAGGGTTTTCAAAGAAAGCTTTGGTTTATACTGAAGAGTATAGTGCAATGAAAAAATAGACTTGAAGAGATAAGAAAAGAATTAAAATACTTTTAGTTTTAGCTCATTTGTTAGAAAAGAAAAGTGTAAAACTTCTAACTCTAGTCCAAGTGTGAAAACAAAATATATGAGTTTGTAAAGTCAAAATTTGTCTTTTGTCCTGGTTTTAATGAAGTTTCAATTGGTAATATATTTTAATAGCATTTGTAGGAAAGGGGAAAATCAATTGAATTTAAAGTTTAATTAACTTAAGTTCTTCGTTTTTCTTTTAGAAATTTAAATTAAATGGTTGGGAAAATTGAAAAATCTACATGTACCTTTTTTTTTTGAACTTAAGATGAGTATAAAATAAGGTATGTAAGCGTAGGCCGTGGGGGACATGCAAGTTGCGTCCCTTCATCAATTTCTTAGTATTTTCCTAGTAATTTTCTAGTATTTTTCTAGTATTTCTGAAATTTTCTGATTTAAAATACAGTAATTGATAATGTCATAGAATTGAAATGTGACTTCTATATTTTTCTTCAAGAAATTTACATTACATGTACATGTAGGATTCAGAATATAAAATGGGGGCCAGGGGATTGAAAGTTGTACACCCCCCCCTTTTTTTTGTATTACATACCGGTACATGTATTTATGAAGAGGGTTGTATATTAACTTATTAAGAGTATTAAAGATTCCAGGACATCAAAGTTTTATTTCTTATGATTGGGAAAGGAGATATTGAATTAAAAGGGGTCATTTTTTCTTCATGAAGTTCGAATTTGAGTGTAAAAGGGTAAGGAAATGAATTTTTTTTGGTCAACATACATGTATATATTATTCGTTTTGAGTAAAGTTTAATTTCGAGTGTGAAAGGGGTTAGATAGTAGAAGGTACTAATACAGGTTCAAGTTCCCCTACCCCCCTAGGAGGATTTGAGTCATTTACCAATGTTATGTGACAAATCTAGGCATCGCCGAGAACTTCCTTCCGGCCCAGGCAGGAACATTTCTCCTCTCTGTGTGTGAGAGAGAGTGAGAGAGAGGATCTGTTCACATCAAGGCATTTTTGTAGTCTTAATAGCACAGACTTTGTTGATTTCATTGTATTTAAACCTCCTACTATTTGGGTGAACTCCATATACATGTACTATAGGGATCTGTTAGTTAACTTTCATTACATGTACTGCTTCTATGGACATTATATGCCAAACAATTGGGCCGTTGAGGGATTATTAAAGTTCATGGCAAAAAAATAATAATTAGTAGTTAGGAATAATTTGGCACTATTTCTTGAGATTTCAAGGCCTTGTTGTTGCTGTTTAAACCCTTTCATTTATTCCTGGAATGTTGGCCTTTTTTTTTGGGGGGGGGGAGATTTTTTTATTTCATGTCGATATAAAAATCCTCGCACAATACTGTAAACCTGATACCGTAATAAATTTTTGTCTACAAATGTGTGTAAATCAGAACCATAGAATCCCCTCCATATTTCTATTTTCTATATTTTTTTTATAGAAGACTTCCCCTCAATCTTAAACAAAATTTCTCACATTCTTCTGTCTTTTACCCTTTAATTTCTTAAATGTTTTGGGGTATTTTTATTACTGTTACTGATATATTTGCTTTTAATTACACTTCCGTTGTTAGAATTTGTGAAACACAAAGATCTAAAAATTTGACATTTACAAAATTTCTGCTGGATGTCATAAAAAACATGAGTGTTGCTCATAACAGGCCATGAATTGAATTATCCCATTTCCATGTATTTTTATGAGACACATTGTAGCACATGAAAATCTCAAACTTTGGTGAAGTTGTCTGTCATCACTTTTGTTTCCAAGGAACTGCTAAATTAGTTTTGAAAAGTTCATGATGTACTAATAACAGTCCATGACGAACGAACCTTACAATGTTTAAAGGACGAAGTGGCACTAGATTAGGGGTATCCAATTAAGCTCAATATTACCTTGACATTTTGGGATTTAATTCATAAGAATTTAGATCAATTTGAGTTATAAGAATAATCCTAAGGAGGTCAGTTTAATAACTAGTTTTCCTTTTTTTAAACTTTATAGATATTTCCTCTAAGAAAAGTTTTGATGTAGTAAAAACTATCAAGATTATGAAATACATGTAGATGTGGATAAGAAATTGATATTAATATTGACATTCTTTTTCAATTCTATCACAAAATACCCGGTATGCAAATATTGTTCATTATTTAGTAGGCTTTCAAAAAAATGCTCCAAACTGAAATTGAACAAAAATTCAGCCATGGCCATGTACCAGTAAGCCAAGAATTTCAAATCTTGAAACAATACTTGCGTTGTTATTACTTTATACCTTTAATAGAGACTCAGGAAAAAAAGAGCTCACAAATCACTTTTTTACTTTGTCATTACCGGTAACAACAAATTATATGGCTCGTAAAGTGTGCCTCAAGATAAGAATCAAATAGAATGGTAGAAAGATAATGATTCCTTGAAATTACTTTCTATTTGATGCATCAGCATCATAAAAACCAACAACTTCTCATGTTTTCTCCGTAAAATTATAATTTTTATAAAGTGCCTTAATCCTTCCGAAAAAATCTCCATGGACTCTATGTCAGTGGCAGTTAAAATCAGTCAATGGAACGCCATCAGATTAAACATGCTTTCTCTTTAGGAGGTGAGGAGGTTGTCATTGGATCATGAAATATCTCCTTTAACGCATTAATGTAGTCATTTCCCTTATGAATTAAAGTGCTGAAGAAGGGAAATTTATGAAGCGGGATGGAGATAGGATCTTGGTACATAACCTCGGGTTGTGTTTCTCCTCGTATGTGTCTAGAGCATAGAAGGAGAGAGAAGGAGAGAGAGAAAGAGAGAGAGAGGGGGTGATTATGAGGGGTAATTAGAAATATCAAGGGGGGGTATTACAAAATCCAAAGGGAACAAGAAGGGAGTGAAAAGAGGGAAAATGACAAAGAAAAAGTACAGAATAGCGAGTTTTAACCTTTGTGATGGCTTGGTTGGAGTGCATATTGCACAATCGTATGTAGACCACACTGCAGAGTATGTTAAATTTTCTACTAGACGACAACACATGTACATGCACAGGGAAGTAATGACATACATGTAGCTTAGGATAGGTATGAATTTAAAAGGCAACAGGGGAGACAAAAGAGAAAGAGGGAGGGAGAGATATATATATTTAGGAAAAAGCGTTGATTAATTTAGCTGTTACATGTACATGTATGATCCATGGAAAAATCTCTAAGAAAATATTTACAACTAGAGATACGTGTAGTACTTCTAAAAATGTTGTGGTGTTCATGAACAAAAACGAAACTGAGCTTGAAAGTAATATTATATTTATGCTGCTAGAGAGAGTCAGTGGGGAGAGAGCAAGATAGTGACAGACAAACAGAGAGAGAAACAAGGACCTACTACAAGGAAGAAGAAACCACACAAAGTACCAGAATGCCAGGTCCTGAGTTGTTTCAAGGGATTAAGAGTCGATTGGTCCCCTGAGAGGGCCCCCCATCAGTCATTTCCCCTTCCCCCTGTTTAGGATCAGTGGCTAGGGAAGAGGGTATTTCCCCCTCTCCCCTGAGCCTCACCATAAGCCCTCAATACACATGTAAAGGCAAAGTCGACAGAAGTGCCCCCTGCTTGTATTCATATTTATATATTCCTATTTAAATTTTACATGTACATTCATATTTACATGTATATTCATATTTACATGTATATTCATATTTAAAGTGGACTGGTCATGCTCAAAATTAACATACTTGGGGCATTTAAATACATGTATACATCTTTTTCTGAGGTCTCCATGTTGATTCCTGACTCCATTGAGAATTTCTAGAAAATAAAGCGTTTCCAAAATCATCAATCATTTTTTTAACTGCTTGTACATTTATTCCAACTCACTTGCTAAATGTCCATTACCGGTAGTCAGTGTACCACCAAAAGAATGCACAAACAAATGCCTTCCAAGCTATTTAAGTAATGTAAACTTCATATAATGTACATGTACATGTAAGTGTACCTGAAGTTTTTATGACATTAATTGAATCTTTACATTTTCTTTCTCATCAACATTGATCAATTTGTGCATATCCGCATCTACATGTACATGTACGTTAGCATTGCAAATTTGTGAATTTTAAACTTACTGTAAATTCTTGTAGTACCAGCCAGTGTGCTTCTTGGAGCTTCGTGGAGCTACATGTATCTATACCCCCAAATTATTCTGACATTTCATTGCACCAAATTCAACATACATGTACATGTACATGTAGTGTGAAACATTTCACCCAAATTGTAGCAAATGTTTGTGTGTTTTTTCCATAAAACTTCACTTTCCAGCTGTAATTGAATTTTTTATTTATTTATTTATTTTTTTTTGGGGGGGGGGGGGNAATTTACTTGACATACGTGTAGTGAGGCTCAATCAGATATGACGCGACAAAACCACAGCAGTTTTTATGACATGAAACTCAGTTGCCCTTTGTTGCATTACAGTTGCCATTGATTTTCACGTTTTAAAAAACTTGAGGAGGCTATTTTGAAGCGGTTTATAGTGCGCCATATCTGAACAGGCCCTTACCTTGTTGAAAATACTAGGGCTGCAATGTGTAGTTGAATGCTCGCGTACCCGCACGGTTGACAACTGCTCGAGTACAATTTTTTGTAACAGAATATTCGGGCGCAAAAAAAAAAAAATCCCGGTCACCTGGCACTATCCAGGCCCACGCTTAGCCGTGCCAGGGAGAGCGGCAGCTGCCAGCATGGTACGGTCGGTAAAAATGTTTTCAGCTCGATCACTCTCAACTCACCACTCATAAACCGGGACCAAATGTCTGGATTTCTGTTTTGACTTGGAGGTATAGTCAACTTTGGTTTTTAAAACAGCATTGTTTACTATTATTATCATTATTAAATCAACGCCTTCAACTGCAACTCGAAGTAAATAGCGTTAGTTTTCAGAGACGGACTTGGGATATGTCTACCGTATGGTGTAGTGGTGGCAAGAAAACAAATTATAAAGAAAATTGCCACCACCATACTACTACCGTAGAAACATCCCCAGGTCCGTCTCCGAAAACTTACACTACATGTATTTTACTTTGAGTTACAGTTAAAGGTGCCGGTTTTAAGTTTCTGAGTGGTGAGTTGAGAGTGATTGAGCTGGAAACATTTTACCGACCGTACCATGCTGGCGGCTACCGCTCTCCCTGGCACGGGTAAGCGTGGGACTGGACAGTGCCAGGTGACCGGGATTTTTTATTTTTTTCAAAATTAAAAAAAAAACAAAAAAACAAAAGCATGGCGTCCGAATATTCAAATATTTCCTTGTGAGTCTAGGAGTGTACTTGGGTACCTCATTACACAGTTGTGCACAGCCTTTAGAAAATACCTACATTTCATGTACCGTACATGACTGTACATGTATTTTATCTTCAACTCGATATAAGGAAGAGATTGAGAAGTTATGACACCCATTCTTATCATGTTGGATGTTTTTGTAGTTATTGTCTGTTTGATTGTAAACAGTTCTTAATTGACTTCTTTAAAACAGTGATGAAAATATGTTAAGAAGGTATTACATTATATTAAGAAGGTAAATATGAGGCTATACAGGTATTTTTTAACGTAACAGTAACTTGAAAATCTTTGGGTGATACCTATCGTATGATTTCCAGTGCAGACAGTCGTCCTGTAGCGTTTGTCCAACCCCAGGAATGGCTGCCTTTACCAAACCACTCGCAAGGACGAACGCAAACCAGCAGTACAAGTAAATTTGTAGAACAATCTCTCGTATTAACTGATATGATGATTTGAAATGTGTACAGATGTTTTTATTCCTTTGCTGTTTTTGTTGGTGCTGTTGTTATTGTTGGTGTTGTTGGTTTTTACTTGAATTATGAGTGTATTGAAAACTTGTAATTAAACATATTTTTCTTGGTGATTCAGAATGATAAAAAATGAAGGAGAGTGTATTTCTTACCAATTTTTGTTGAGTATTTTAACAATGTACACTGTACTGGCAAGGATTAAACAGTACACAGTTAACTCTGCATAGTAACTCCAATTTGCATTTTGCCCAAGTAAAATTTTTCCCAAGTCAATGATTTTTTTGACCAAACTACGCAAGATGTGTTATTAACACTTCCAAAATCTTTGCATAAAAGTCGAACCATTGTTTGTGGTCTCAACATATATGCCGAGTTAACTTTAGTACACACAGTGCAGATTGGTTTTCTTCTGACTTTTTGCAGAAGATTTGATTTAATTTGGTCAAATTGGAAATCTGACCAGATTTTTTCAGCTCCATCGAAGCATTTGAGACTGCCTTTGGTATACTTATACTTGATGATAAACATTCTCTCATGAATTTTATGACTTCAATAACAAATTGTTGTTTCACCCAAACACCCTTCATTTTATGATGTTTATTCAAATGTGTACTTGTAAATTCCATCATAAATGGTGCATGATACAAAGGCATGAGCTAAACCTACATAAAGTCATATTTCTGTTACAAAACTATAAATTGTTTGCTTTCCTAGGAAGGTAAACAAAGTAAATTGATATGAACTTTGTTGCCATTTCCAGGTTTGTGTTAACTCTTCTCTAAAGCAGAGAAACTTGGCCACAACGACTATTCTTTGGTACATTCCTTTCATACAGGTTATTGATTTGTAATAACTTGTGCTTCATTATTTTGGTTACATGTTTTACCAATACCTCCTATCTTCTCTTATCTTTAGATTTTTTGCTTTCCTTTTACATTTGTTATCTTATTCCCCCCTTTTCTCTTCTCATCTCTCCTCTCCTCTCTTCACTCCTCTTCTCTTCTCTTCTCTTCTTTTCTCTTCTTTTCTCTTTTCTCTTCTTTTCTCTTCTTTTCTCTTCTTTTCTCTTCTTTTCTTGTCACTTCTCTTTTCTCTTCCCTTCTCATGCTTCTCTCCTTTTGCTCATCTTCTGTTATTCCATTTACTTCGCCTAAATCTTTCATACTTTTTCTCTATATTCCTTTTAATATTGTCGCAAAGGATTGATCATCATCAACTCACTTCATCTTGTCAGGATCCATACACACTCAAAACAACTTGTGCTGACATCTCTTTTCAATGAAACAATTCTTATTTGTGTTTTTTCTATTTAGATGCGGCAGGAGATTCCCGTGCAGCCGCCCGAACAGGTGATCAATGATGACGAATTGATGAGCTTCTCGGTTCGCGAGCTAAACCGTCGGCTTCGCGGCTTGCCTAAGGATCAAGTGGTTCAGCTGAAGCAGCGTCGTCGTACCCTGAAGAACAGGGGCTATGCAGCAAACTGTCGTGAGAAGCGAGTCACTCAGAAAGAATCTTTAGAGGTGGAACAAGATAGACTCAAAATGGAGGTATGTGATCCCAAAATCCAACATGCTTCCATTGGATGTACATTGTAATACAACCATTTAAATTATAAGAAGTTCTTAGACCAAGCAGCTGTCTGTGCCCTCGTGCTCCACTCCCACAACTGTTGACACTATTGCTCCTTAAAGTCCATATCCTTTGCTTAAATTAAATTCCTGACTTCAACCGGGAACAAACATTAAACTAACCCTAACCTTAGACCCATTTGTAACCCAAACCCCATATTTTTGACATATCAATCTTGGAGCAAATGGTGCTAAAGCATGTGTTGGTTCTCTGTCTACCAAAGGCAAATGGGCTTGCAGCACTACTTTTAATGAAACTCTCACATTTGAAGATTTAGTACCAGACAGAAATATATTCAGTAAAATGGTCATGAACATTCTTATCACAGTAAAAAAATGCTTTACAGCAATTTTAATTGTTGACAATGATCACATAGGGTGTTTTGCACATTCCCATTTACACAAATCATGGCCTAAAGATCTACTTTGGATCTATGACTCTTAAAGCCCCACTGTACTACTTGTAGCTACAGTGTACTTGCTCCCTCTAGATAGAAATCAATGCCCAAGCGGTGCCTGTTGGTCCCCCATGATCTGTATGTTAATCGAGAGCTGAGTTGATGAGATAGCCACATGTCAGTGACCACGCTGGGTGGTCTAATCCCTCCTGGCCAAACTAGTGCAGACAGGCTTTAAGCAGCATTTGCCATATGCAAGCACATAATTAATTGAGATATTAATATTGTGTCATCTTTTCTTCTTCAGGTTGAAAAGCTGGCCGTTGAGAATGCCAGGCAGCGAGAAGCCCTTGATGACCTCCACAGGAAGTACAAATCCCTTCTCCATGTCACTGCCAAGAGTGGTCCAGATAAGATCAAGGTTTTGTCTGGACCGTTGACCCTCGCTGACCTTAACAAGGACAACACCATCCCTGGTCCAAGCCACCGACAACAAGATGGGCCTGTTGCAGGTGTTATGGTCAAGCAGGAGGTTGTGGATCAGAGATTGGGGGATTAAAATGAGATCATTCCAATCCATTTATGACTTTGTAAAGATCTCAGATCAGAGATATGGACTCTATAACACTGCGATCCTTGTTTGGTATTTTTCATCCATGTACATGTAGACGTGGTAGATGAGTAGATGTGGGTTCTTGGGCGCAGTAGATCTAAGATTGGAGATTAAGATTAACTCTAATGCTGATCCAGTCATGTTTTGGCACAGCATGAAGACAAATGTGGATCTTATACGATTTTGTGTTACCCCTATGTGGTCCGAGATCAAAGTGGATAGCATATAAAGTGAGTAGAATTGGGTTCTAGCAGACATCAAAACAAAGACTGTGAGAGCAAGGTTAGCCCTTTAATCCTTATCCAACTATATTGTTGCTCGAGGCAGAGATTTGGAGTCTCTTTGTTTGCTCACTTATATTCCTCTTTAATCCAATATGGTTTTATGTGGAAGAAGAGACATACATGTACATGTACATGTACATGTACATGTACAGTGCCCTATAAATGTTTGGGTACACCTTCAAAATCATAACTGCTTTTCCACTATCACCTGCATTTAGTTTATCATCAGATCGGTGGCAATGGAACAATTTGGTATCAAACTGAAGAGTAGACCATCGGCCTTCAAGTTGATACCAGTCTTAATATTAATCCTAATCCAACCATACCATGTTAGTTGGTTTGTCTCTCATTAAACTCTTAGTGATTCCTGCTTGTGATTAAACATAATCTATTTGGTTTCAAACTGACAGAAGGCTTGTCCACATACTGCGGTAAACAGCAGAGGATTAACGTTACCATGCGTTAATTTGTTAAAGCATATTGGGCTTCACTTGTGTGTATTTTGATAAGTGAGTAGGCTTACCATTCATTTAGAGATTGACATATTTGTAGACTGATATCTACTAACAGGAACATTTCATATTATTAAGCCATCATTGCCTCATTCACACCGCCAAACAGGCTCAAGACCGGCTCAAGACCGGCTCAAGATCAACTCCAAACCGACTGACTTTTTGCCATTGGAGCTAATGTAATTGTTTGATCGGCCTGCCGACTGTCCAGTGTCAGTCTTAGGGACAAAACAAATACAATTCTGATCATACTGTCAGTGTATACAGTGGGATGATTAAAATAGCGCATCAATTTGATCGATGTTGATACATGTAAATTTTGCGAGTTGATGACAACGCAGAGAGGAAGGAGATAATAATATTACGAATGTACACTTAATGATAGAGTGATATGGAATGAGTGTTGATTAAACTGAACCGTGAGGTTAAATGTTTGCAATTAATTTTGAGTATGTATTATGTGTATATTTCTGGTTCATCAGGCATTGAATGTCAAATAGTTTTCGAAATTGAAATAAATTCATTGATATTTCAGTATTTAGCATCATTTTCTTACTTCTTGATTCATGTCAATTTCATAACATGATCTCAAATATGAGGTGTATTTGTTATGTACAGTTACTCCACAAAAGCAGAGATATTTTCTTGTGTTTAAGTCCTCTCATTGACTAAACAGTGTGTTTCAAACTTTTGGGAAAGTGCCTATTTCTTTGCTTGTTTTTGTAGATTTTTATCAACATATACTGGTACATTTTCTGTCTTATAAACCATTCAAAAGGTCTGGAAACCCTTGGAAACTGTTTTGGATAGAATTTCAAAATTCTCAATTTAAAGATGGATGGATGTGAGTGTTGACTGTGGACTGATTGGCGGGTGAATGAAATGCGCGTATCTGAGTCCCTCTTTTTGTAAATTATTTTGAAACGGGAAACCTCTCCAAGTATTTCACAGCATCATACTTTATACTATATGTTATGTTTACTTGATGTAGGCAGTTATAAGATTTATACAATTTATAGTTACTTTATTCAGTTTCATTAATATTTATGCAGATTAATTTATTTCCTGATATTGTATGCTTGGATTTTGACAAGTGTGGTTGTGGTTACTGTGTGACTGAGAATGTGTTTGTTACTATGTGAACAAAATGAGAAACTGATTCTCATTTTTTGTTCTTGTTTTTTCTATTATTAGTTTTAGAATTTATTTCTGTTGATATACCGGTAATTGTTTTGAGGAAAGGAGAGAGGGAGGGGGTTCAAGTAAAAAAAGTGAAAGCCAGTGCTTTTTGATGTGAAAATATTGTTTCTTCTTTCCTCTCTTTCTGGTAAAACTCATAAATACTTATCGTTGTGAAAAAACGATTGTAATTTTGTTTAGCTTATCAATTGGCTCCTTGTAGACTTTTTCATAGGATTTAGTTCAAATGTAGTGTGCCTTTGGATAAAGATGTTAAGTTTAAATTGGTCTGGTATTTGAGATTTGGGATATGATATGATCACCATTAAATAGTCAGTTGCCTAAAGCCTGGTTCATAATGGAGAATGCATGTAGCTGATGCTTGAAAGAAGAAAAAAAAGGAGATTTTATGAGCACCCCACAAGAAGCTATTACTCTTGATTTTTTACTATTTTGTAATGTTTCTATGAATTTAAAGTTATTCTTATTTATGACTTTATAAGTTATTCTGACAGTTCCTTTTTTAAACACCTTTTTTTTCCCGGATGATTTAGTATGTTACTGTGTGACTGATGTGATAGTGTATGGTGCAATGCACAACAGTTTATTGCAATATTGGGGGTGTTGGTGTGGGCATGGTTTGTAGTGTTCGTATGAAAGCTGAATTGCTGAATGTCTCTGTTTGAGCTGGTATCCTGAGTTTTGAAATGTTGATGTTTGATTATATGGTATGTGTGGTGTATGTTTGTTTTTTGTCTGTACATGTACGTTGAAGGATTCTTAGGATTCCATGTAAACAGTGGAATTTCTCATTAAGATATTACTTATTGTATTCACATTCAACTATAAAAAAAAAGGAAATTTATCAGAAATCCTATAAAGATAGTTCTTTGATGAACTGTACTCTGCATTTGTATACTACATACTTAGAAAATGGTTATCTGCCATTTATTATTATACCTCATTTTTATTTTTTTGACCCTTTACAGATATTGATATTCACTTTAATCTTCCCGTTGGTTGTGTGCACTGTATGTGTTGTGTGTAGGAGTACGTGATTGTGAGTTTATTGCAGTTTGGTTGTGTTGATCATAACATAGTGTATGTTTACATAAAATCTTTCTGTAGATCTATGTAGAAAACAGATTTTCTCCATCAGTTCTTTAACAATTTTTTTTTTCTGGTAAAAAGATTATAATCCAATTACTGGTAAAGAAAGGAGTTGGAAAATGCTTATAGCATGTATGCTGGTTCATTTACATGTAAATATGATTTGATTAAATACTTGTATCTTCAAAAAAATGTCATAAAAGGTTCTTTTTTTCATTCAGCTTATTATTTGCACAATAAGTGATCAACAATATACATATATGTACATGTTCAATAAATGTATTATGTAATTGAGTTACAATGTGATGTGAATAACAGTATGGAGACACTGAATATTAAGTTACTTTTTCATCACTTTATGAAATATGAGTGAAAACTAACTAATTCAGTATGAAAGTTCAAAGCACTACCGGTAAGTATTACCTTTTGTTATCTTGCAGTTTTGAAACCTAATATGTAGGTAAAAGGTGCCTGTATCTGTTATTGATGAGATCCTATTTGTTTTTGTTAATCATTAGAGATAGCTATTCAAATTCAAACAAGCTACATTTGGAATGTGGGTTTGGCAGACTTTGCCCTAATGATACATATAAAGTAGAAGGAAAAGTTTCCCCATGTACTTTATCAGTGGGATAGGCATTAGTCAGCACTTTTTGTTAAAGGTATCCTCAACAACAAATATCCACTGGAACTGCAATTCTAGAGAAACTATCTAGAAGTTGTTCTGTAATGTTAGTGAGGTATTTAAATGAGTTGTTTTTAGATCAGCCATTTTGCACAAAATCACTGAGAAATGATGAACTGTATACATGTGTATAAGATCCACACATGGGATTTTTGTGTGTGTTATGGTTGGACATCTTGCTTGGTTTCAATGTCATCTTCTGATATTTCAGTACCGGTAATACTTTCCTTAAGTTACTTATTTTGCATTTTCCTTAAAATCATTTGGTAGATCTGTGTCATTCATTGTGGTCCTAGACAATGAATTCAAATTATTTGTTAATCTTTGTGTTTCACAAATATAAATATTTCTTCATCACCAGAACCATTTCTGTCCATTACACAGCTACTCATTTAGCAGATCTGTGTCATTTATTTGTGGTCTTGATGCATTTGTTTTCTTCTCGAGCTGATGGGTTTGTTGCCAGTCTTTAACATTCAATCAAATGTTGTCTTCTTTATTATTCATTTTTTTGTTTTCAACCACAACTCAATACTTACTTTTAACCTAATGATAAAGGTCCTTTTTCTCTAACAGCATGGTTATGTAAGTGACAGAAATGGTGATAATATGATGGCAGTGATTGTACTATACATGTATGTACTGCTGGAATTGTCATCTCTCTGTGCTTTCAGAGCTATGAGAATGAATGGTCAACGAAATATGATTCTGATACACAATTGCTTTTCTCAAGCAAGATTTGAGGATTAAATTTTTCTCTCATTTTACTTTTTGAAATTAATTTTGTTAGTGGTGACGCTGGTTCTCTTTGCTTCCATTTCCAACTCTTATTATCACATTTCAATCGACATGTATCATACTTGTACATTGCTAGGAGGATTGACTATACTAGTATATGGATTCAAATGAATATTCTTATGTCTTGAACTGCTTTAGTTTATTTTTAGTAGGATAGTAAAGTCTATCTTCAGGAAAAGGTGTTCCATAGAAAAAAAACATGTTACCTCAGCTTCTCCCTTATAACCGCATCTATTAGTGACCCCTGTTTCTAAGCCGATGGAAGAAACTGTAGTAAAAAAAACATGCAAATTGAATCCCCAAATATTGTAATTCTAAATATAATTCAGTGACAATTGTACCAACAATACTGCATTAAGATGACATATTGTTATTGGCAATTTAGGTTAAAATTGTGAAGTTGAATCTTTTAGATTTTGCAGAGATTTGGACTGACATCATACAATGCTTTAATAAAGAGATATTTTGCTATATATTTTGTTGGTTTTAGACAGGTTTGTGTAATTGATTCTGTTGTGAAACTTATATGTACTTGTAGGTGGCTTTTGGGGGTTAACATTCATAGACGTGCTGATGAGGTACATGTGGGCAGGAGGGAGGGATAGAGAGAGAGAGAGA
>BEXV01001187.1:48901-61906 GCA_003118195.1 Hemicentrotus pulcherrimus
CCCCCCCCCCCCTCCCTCTCTCTCCTGGAAGAACCTGATCTAGCATAAGAAGAACATGAGCGCATATTTTTGTTCTTTTATAAAGCCCCATGCCCAGCAAATAAATTTGGGATAAAAATGTGTCTGAAAACATTCCTTTCACTTCTTGTTGTGTTTGTGAGACATTTTGCGACTAAAAACCTTTTCATATCCTGAATGGCTGATGACTAATTTTCTCTTTTTTGCTGTGCCCTCTGGCAAAGGGCAAGAGAATCCTATCTGCCACATTTACAAGACAGGGTATCAAAACATCATTTGTACAATTCAAAGCGATCCTGAAAAAAGGGTGCTCAGCCACCTACAGCTCTCATTTCCCAAATGTACTGAAATAGATCATTCCTAAACCCGGAGTGGATGGTAATTTCCCAAGTTGTAGTACCTTTCGTAATCTGAAGATGTCCTCAATCTGGCCCTTATCGTTGATGTAGTTCCACCAGAGTTCCTCACTGAGCTCACTAAAGAGTCCTTCCTCTGGATGGCAATCCTCTGGCTTCATACTCGATTGGATGATGTTGAACTTACGCAGGTAATGGCCGGTACCATCATCGTTGTCTAGGGACTACAAAGAGAGAGAGAGAGAGAGAGAGTGAGAGAGAGATGAATATTACGTAGATAAGATACCAAAGTATGGAAGACAGAAACAGAGGAAGATGGAGAGAGCCCGGTATACATGTATAAAATATAGAACAATGAGACAGGGAGCAAAAGAGAGAAAGAGACAAAGAAAATAGACAGACATATCAAGTGAAAGAACAGAGGGTGAGAGAAGAAAGGAGGAAGGAGGAAGAGAGAGACACACACAGCAAAACAAAAATAAGAGAAAGAAAGCACAGAGAGAGAGCATTAAAAATCCAAGAGAGAATGGCAAATTGGGAATATATTATGTACATATATGGAGTAGAATAAAGGGGAAACAGAGAGTAGTTACAAAAGGATAAAATACAAAGAGAGACAATAAGCAAAACTGAGAAGCTTGAAAATAAGAAATATCAAAATGGAGATGAAGGAAGATGAAAGAAAGAAATATTTGGAGGATAGAAAAAAATTATGATACAGGAAATAGAAGAAAACAAATATTTTGAATGACAGAGACATACATGTACATTGCATAAAAATAAAAAACTGGTACAAGGTAAAATTGATTAGAGTTCATGATACTACAATTACATGTACAGGGATCGAAACATTAATTAAAATGTAGATGTCCTTCATTGTATTTACATGTATGCATGCCTGAATAAATATCACTGACGATCTTTATGTGCCCACGCATGCAATGGACATCAATATAATTTTAAAGGACGAATGAATGGAAAATAAAAGACGTAATTTGAGGAGATTATTGGAAAGAGATATATTATGCAAGAGAGAAGGGAAATATTCTTGAAACACTGTACTAGACAAATTAATTCTTATATTTCTAGCATATGGTACATGTTATTATTTTTTTTATATGAAGATAATTATCTAACAACTAAATTGCCAACTCGGTGACTCAGTCCTGAGCTTGTGCAATAGTATGCATTTCCTTGACTGTTCTGTATTGTACACACATATGTTTAAATTCCTGTAAATTTATCAATTACTTTCTTGCCCAAGGAAGCAATTTCCTAATAATAATAATAATTACATTCATAGGGCGCTTAATGTGGTTGTTTCTAAGTGCACAGGTGGTATTGTCCAACTCAGAATAATCATTTATTGTTCAATAGCTTTAATTAAAAGCAACAAAATAAAGTAAAATATTACTAATACAATACAACTCAGTTGAATGGAATTATTCTACTGGTGTGTGTCTCCAGTTAACTATAACTGATTAAACAGGTGGGTTTTGAGAAGGGTTTTGAATTGGATGGGGCATTTTGAATATGGGGTGGGATGAATGCCTTTAAATACTGAAGTTACCCGGTACAGTACATGTAGATGTATATTCATGTACATGTAGAAGTAATTTTAGTATACTTTATAAAACAATGGTTTCATAACAAGGCTTGCATTTTTGTAACCTTAAATATATATGAAAATTAAATGAGAACTTGACGTTTGAAGTTTAATTCGTATTTTATTAGTAATACATGTAGGAGGATGAAATTACATGTACATACCTGTATCTGCCAACCCTTACAAATAATCCAAAATATTCTGTTTTTTCTGGATTTCCAGGACCTGAAAATCCAGAATATTCAGGGTTTTTGTTGTTGTTGTGTGTCTGTTTGAGTGCTAAAGCCAAATTAAGCTTGTTTTATCATGTGCCGCGATTTGAGAGTTCACATATTGTGTGCGTTGAATTGCTACATGATCGAGCATTTAATGGCTGCATGATCGAAGTTGTATTCGCTTTTTGGTACAGATTTACCGCATATTGCCAGTATAAACACTGCCACTGCAAGTGCAATTTATCATTTTCGAAGGCATACCATGCTAAAAATTTCTTATTCTTATTTTCAAATGTTAGCAGGTAAGATATTACGTAGTAAAATGTACATCATGACAACGCACACTGTATTCTGAAAATGTATAATGATTAATGACTGGGAGGTCTGGATTAAGCTTTAATAATGCTATTAGCATGCATAGTGGGCCAATGTTAGCTAACTACATGTAATTCCATTCAGTCAAACACCTCTCAAATCAACCATCGAGGTGTTACCACCGGTCGTGGAGTCTGGAGAGGGAAAGAGAGCAAGTGAGCAAGAGAGACAGAGAGAGTGGGGGCGGGGGCAGAGAGAGATAGATACATGTAGCGGGAAAAGAGTGAAGGGGAGAAAGAGAGAGAAGGGGAGAGAGAGAGAGAAGGGGAGAAAGAGAGAGAAGGGGATAAAGAGAGAGGGAACGGGGACAGGAGAGATAGGGGAGGGGAGAGTACAGGGAAGCGAGTGAGAGACAGATTAGAGAGAGGAGAGGTAGAGAGAAGGAAGGTAGAGTGTGAGAGGGAAAAAGAATGAGCAAATTGAGAGGAGAGAGAGAGTGAGCAGGGGGGAGAAAGAGTGAGATAAAGAGAAAGAGGGAGAGAGAGAAGAAGGAGGAGAATCAAGAGAGAGAGAGAAAGAGAGAGAGAGAGAGAGAGAGAGAAAGCAGAAGAGAGTGATGCTCTCAGGAAATTGGAAATTCAATAGAGGCAGAAAATGTGGCCTTTACAGTGTGGTAATGAGCCAAGAGGGCGCAGGTCGGGACTCTCTTCACACGCTCTATGTCTCTTCATGCGGCTGGTTATAATGAATTAATAACAAGCCAATACAAGGTGCCTCGGCTCTGGCATTTAGCGCGCAAATAGTGACAATGGTTTTAGAGATCTCCATTTTCCTCCATGGGAGCTAATTGCATTAGTGCAAGAACATGATCATATGAATTGCGTTGACCTACAGGCAAACAATTTCAAATTTAAAAACCAATTCCTTAAAGGGATGAGTTGAGTTCTGCAGAGAGCTCTACACAAAATGATTTTTTTGTGAGATAATGAAAAACTGAGTGTCAAATTTGAAAGAATATACAATTGAAATGACAAAATCATCCTTGTTTGATCAAAATTGGTTCAGAGACGGCTGAAATATATCCATTAGTACAATGATTTCTAATACTTGTGTAACACCACAAATATTAGATTGAAATATTAGATTAGTTTGAAAAAGCCGTTGAAAAAACTAAATAGCGCCTTTTAAGTCATATTTCAGCCAATGCCGATGTTGGCTTTTTTGTTGGCATTTTTGTGTTGGTTATGTATTGTTATTTTTTATCAAATAATTAATTAACAGTCACCATATTTTTATGAAAAATGAGCTGAATGGTATGATCGTATTGGCTAGCTAGATTTCACATATTTTGGGGTCTAAAATTACCTTCATAGCAATTTTAGGTTCTAAAAGGGCACTATAAATGTCATAGATAAGAATGAGAGCAATAACCATGCACTTTGAAGGTATTTGCGGTCTGAAAAGAGAACTCAACTATCCCTTTAACATTTACATGTACATGCCCTTGACAACATTTGATGAGGAATATACATGTACATGTTATCCCCCCAAAATACCCCCCAAAACACCAATCGATGTTTAACTGCCCTTTTATTAAAGGACAAATATTAGTTTGGCAGCAGCATAACATTTACAAAATACATGCACAAAATATGTAACTTACTCAACTAAACTCAAAGGAAATGCAAAGATGTGGTGAAAAATAAGCAGCCTGCATGAATGTTAGTCATCATGACAAATATTCTATAAATGTAGCACTATTAGGGTACATTATAAAGTATTGTGTTCTTCACCATGACTAAACATTTGAATGCCTTTTAAAATGCAGAATTGAAAACAGAATTTCAATTTTCACACTCACCTGATTGTGAAGCTTGATGCAGTTCTTCCAATGATCAAAGACTTCTGTCATCTTATCCAGACCACCGTGATGAAAGTGCAGTATCTTGTACTGACTCTCCCGACTAGCGATGACCATCTGACCGCTCGTGCATTCTTCATCCGCAAAGAAGATCCTCAAGGACCTCATCTGGCACAGGTCAACTGAGAAGACCCCGCAGACTTGGTCCCTGGCTGGAGCGCTGGCAGGGGAACCAGGACAGGTGACTTTGCCACGGTAGCATACAGAGTTCTCAGGGAAGGTCATGTTGTGGGTGGCAATTGGAGACGGGTGGACTTCAGGGCTGCAGGTCGAACTGCTGTGGAGGCTGTAGAGAGGGACAAAGGGATCAAAGCTCTCTTCAGGGCTCGGTGTGGAAGGCAAGGAGAACGGGTCCTGGTTGGAGGTGGTTGGAGTTGTAGAGCTGGACCGGCGCGACATCTGCCTCGGAAGGACATCGTTTGAAAGGCGTTCCAGGATGTTGTTAAAGGTCTCAGAGTCATCTGAATCGGAACTGCTGACACTGTCCTTGTCTTCATAATCCTTAGGTGGGTACACCTTCATCTTTGTCTGTAGCTCCAAGTTAACGGGCCTTCCCACTGGGATGCGGTTACCCCCTGGACTGTTTAGCATAGCAGCGAGCCTCTGATCTGATGAAATATCCTCACTTTCAGAAGACACTTCCCCCTTGTGGCCTTCTTCAACTGTCTTGTTATCCGTCTCATTTCTACCGCACGATTCACTCCCTGTTGCACCATCGACACCACTGTCTCTGCCCACCTTGGGGCGTTCCCCTTCCCCAATACCAGAGTCCTGAAAGCTCTGAATCGACCCTTGAGGACTTCCATTCCGGCCCGACTCCTTGAACTTTTCTGAACCGGTATTCTTCATCCCTGCCTCTTCCTCCTTGGACAGAATACTCAGGCTGTCACCACTGACATTGTCCAAGTGAGCTTCATTTATCATCGCAATTTGCTTGCGGATATCGACGTAGGTCACTCTGACGGGACTGCTGGTGCTGCAACTGGAGCGTTTTCTCTGGTTCAAGGATTTGTTTGGGATCCATGTGAGCACAAGCGACGTCTGTCTTTCGGAAACCCTCTGGGCGCGGATCGTCAAGTATCCTGGATGGTGCTCCACGGTGGTTGAGAGCACGGAGGGCGGATGCACGCACACATTGTTCTTGCAGAAGATGATCTCTCCATCTAGTGGCGGCGCTCTGACATATTCAGGGTCAGATATCCCCAGGAAGTCACTGAACCTCTTGACCAGGTAGGCCATGGCACCAGTCAGTCAATCTCCCAAACTCAACAACTCATCAAGGTGTGTGCATGGAATACTCAAATGGTACAAGGGATGACTTCTAAACTTTGAAACCTGTAGAGAGAGAAAATCACAAAAACACAGAAATTAAACAATTGACGGATCACAGATTATTTTTTAAATCCATAAAATGTATCCATTTTCAGCAGTTGAAGTCACTTACTTACAAAAAAAAAGGCAAACATATGCGGGTACAGCTTCATTTATAGAGTTTTTATAGTAGTAATCACATCATTCTTAACTTCTAATACTAGCTCTCTACCCAGTTCAGATCAAGTTTCCAGGATATAGAAAATAAACAAACTCAAATTCTCAAATTCAATAAAATGAAGTACATGTCGCAGTAGGTCACAGAAATGTGCAGTTTAACAAATTAAGTTTCAGTCTCAATCACCATATTAGTCAGGTGATATCCATTTTTCTCTTTATGACTGTCATTAATAATACAAAAAGCTGAGTAGCAGGCCAAATAGGGTAATTCAATATAACAACTCTAACAATGACAATACATTATGTACATGTACATTACATGTACAAGGCCTACAATTTTATAATGTACATTTATAATATCATTTGAATTATGGTAGACCATTGCTTAAAAACATGTACCAATTAACAAGGTGTAAAATCAAATTAAAGGCATTTAAAACTTCAGATTGTGATTTTTTCTTCTTGCATGATTACGGTATAGTCTCAATCATGATAAATCATAGGCCTGTACATTGTACATGTACAATATGTAACAGCAGAACTAGGCCTACATGTATAGAATGATGCAAACCACATAAACATGACAACCGCAACATGCAGACACACATCAAATTAACTACATGTACATTCATATTTTTAAGTGAAACATAATTACATGTAAGTATATATTCTTCCCTTTTGTCTTCATCCCTCAAAATATTCATACTTTATAGTCTACCTGTACATTGTAGTTTTGTACACTGTAAGTTATCTCCGAGGTAAACAATCTATGTCTCCACTGCAATATTAGGCCTAAAAATTGGTAGGCCTAATATTGCAGTGGATACAGACATACATGTACATGTAGATTGAATTATCAATAGTCAGGTTTCAATAGATAATGTCAGGTGCTAGATAAATAAATACTACCGGTATATAATAAAGATAAAAGCACATTTACATATAACAAAATAATCTCATAAACTATGTAGATACTGCACTTCACTTACCTATTAAAAGCTGATAAAATATACCGGTAAGTAAATAAATGGAATTCCAATTAATCTGTTTGTTGTTGTGGAAAGTGGAAACCCCCTTTAAATCATCTTCAGTTCTTTCCGGGAAAATAGATGTCAATAGTACTGTAATTATCACCAATAAACCACACTATCTATTCACAAAAATCCTTGTGCGTACAATATGACTAATGAACAGATCCAATTACCAGGGCTACGGTACACACATAGAAACCACCACTCTTCCAAGGTAAATCACACAATTCTGTAAGATGACAAACCAGATGCTAAGCTGGCTTCAGTTTAACAGATGTTAAAGGATCTCCGAGAGATGCAACGCAATCCCAAAATGGAGACAAAAGTCTAAAAATGTATTTTTGAGATTTTGTTGTATTGTATCACCACACCACAAATCAATCCCGCTTTCACATTATATTAGATGATTGACTTAATATATCTCCAGATGTGCCGAGGTTGAGATGACACTTGATGCTCTCAGCTCAAATGCATTTTGCTTTTAAATGATGAATACTGAATGAATGCATACGCATGGCGCCAGGCGGTAGGGACATGGTCTAGCATTACAGACCCTTGCTCAATAGAGCACATAAAATAGTATATCACTAATGACTCAGGTTGCTATTTTAAAGGAAATATGTGTTGGGGAAACCTTGAGCAATTTGTGAAGAATATGAATACAGAATAATTCACGAGAATGAAAAAAGTATGGTCTTTTAATTGCTTTTCTTAAAAAAATATATTATAATAAAACATTTAAAATCAAATACAATTGAATGTGATTTGCTTCCTACATGTACTTCCTACATTGTTCAATGCAGTCTATTCATTGATCTTAAATTAATATCAAAATCAAATAACCAGCGTTGCTCCTCTTACCGACTTCCTTAATTCATGAGTGCATGTCGATTGAACTTTCTCCTGTTTCATTTTTTTGTTGTTGCTGAAATCATCATTCAAACCTTAAATTATCAAATATTACTCAATAAATAGATAACTATTATTGTTTGTTTTTTATAAGATGAAAAAGAAGCATGTACGTGTAGATAGGGATGGCCTGGAAGATACAGACTACGGGTGGTCGAGTGTGTTCACCCCACGCTCCCCACACTACACGTTTGACGTACAGTGTCAGTGAGAATTCCCCCCTAATGCAGTATTGACCAATCTCCCTCTTATAGGGGGGCATGTGTGTGGGAGTGTGCATGCCTTGTGTGAGGCGCCTTCTAACGTGTGATTGGCCTGCACTAATAAATGCAGCTGGTTGCCAGCCTTTTCACGAGCTCCATACACAAGGATGGGGACAATGAGTGACAAAGTAGAGGAGGCAAATTTTGATGAAATTTTAATTACAGCAGAGGATTTTTATACCGAAGATGAGCAAAGACATAACGGCGTGAATTTGTGAAATGTTTTCTCCTATGGTTTTCTATTATTATTATTCTCTAAATCAATGTTATATTTGTTTAAATAAGACATTTTTTCTTTGCATTTTGTAATATTTTGTTTTAAAAATACTTAATCTAAATTCTTGTCATTGTAGTACTATCAGTTTTCTTTGGATTTTGTAATAATTCTTTAATGAATATATCCATTTTTACCACTGTTTATATCAATAAAACAGGGTTTTCTATACATGTATCTCTCTTTTTCCTCTCTGCACAATCTGTTTATACTCTTTGTAATAACGCTAGGATGACACATGCATGACTGGTTGAGTTTGCTTTGCATGGAATAATCATCTGGAATTCAGTTATGATATCACTCAAAAGAATACATTATTGAGGGGAATTGTAATTTTGAAATAAACAAAATTGTATGCAGCCTACGAGTATCATTTACAATGTAGACATAGAATCGGTGTTCAGATAAGACTCCCACAAGTGTATGGCATTGCATTCTATGTTGGATCAGGGACTTGATAGACAAGGACTGGAATCAAGCCGCTCTCCTTTGACCCCATGCTCCACGCCGCCGAAAAGTTATGCGCTAATCCGCAGCTGGTAGAATAAAAGAGCACATGAAATTTCAGGATTTAGAATTCCTACATCAGAAAATGGTATCACAGCAATTGTTCGCTGTCCCTTCCAATTATTTATCATCCACTGTTGAATGTGTAAAGAGTAGAACAAGCGAACACAAACTTGTGTAATTTCAACCTTTTTTAAAGTTAAAAAATACAAAAAACACGCGAAAACACGCATTAGCGAACTAAATGTTATTGAAGATTGTAAATCATGGATCAAATAACGGGACATTAAAGCATGCACAAATTAGCGCATCATCCTAAAATATTGAGTTTTTGTCAAGATGTAATTTTTCTTTTACCAACTCTGGCACACAAATTATAGGAAGGACGGAGTTCTAAATTTGAAAATTTGTTTGATGCACTATTTCCAATACAATCCCCATATAAAGTTTTTGATTTACACTGAAATTTTGCCGGTAATTTGATATTTTGTTATAAATGTAAAACTGGTACCTGACTTCCGAAAGTTCCGCAGTGGAAGCGCGGGACGGAGCATGGAACTTCAAAGCCAACTGGAATGTTACACATCCCATTGTTACGCTTTAGAACTCACGAATGCGTTGAATAAATTACAAGAGTTTCGCCGGCTTGATTCCAGTCCTTGTCTATCAAGTCCCTGGTTGGATGCTACCCACTCTTATATAAATGTAAACAATTACATTCACACATTTTTCAATATTTCATTTAAAGTCTCTTACCATTTTGGTATGGTTAATGTATTGTTACATGTAGGTTAAACTGATATATTTGAGGTCATCCATATTTTAATTGCAAAGTAAAATAAAGTTGAAATTGAAAAGAAAATGTATTGAAATTGGAATATTAATGACTTAAATTATGGTTTGCAATATTCATGTATCAGTACATGTACAATTTACCCAGTATTTTGTACATTATTATAATAATTTCAATAGACTGTATAAAAAGTCAGAAATTTTGCCAGTTTTGGCTGATGTCAATTAAAAATATCTATCAAACTGACAAACTCACTACTTAAAATCAAATTACTATACAATGTACATACAAATATTATTAAATCACTTTTGTATTTATGTATAAAAGAGAAAATTAATATTTCATTCAAGAAATTATTCATGAACTTTAATACATGTATGATACACAACATACATGTACATGTACATGTAAGTGTGCACTCGTGTACATCAAATGTTATGAAGCATACATGTACAGAGTTAACAATAAACATTACCAGGAGTAAACTAAATTGAAAAGGAATGTCTTAAAGATAAAGTTGAGTTCTGGTCATGGGATTGCATTGTGAAGGAAACGGTGTAGAAACTATCAGAAAAGATTGTATTTTATGTCATATTTAGAATATGAAGGCATTTGAAGGGCCATGCTTTTCAAGGAACATGTTTAATCTGATGTTCTTCCATCCTTGCATACAGTCAGACCGCAGCCGGTGTGAAAACCCTCTATTTTATTCAGCACGTATGCAAGAATTTACGTGTCTTGAATACGTAATGAGCAGTGCAGAAGGTCTTCCCGAACGGCAGTTTTTGCCTTTATAATTGTTTATTTCTCATGAAATGGGTCTTATTTTAAAGATAAGAAGTTGCACTCTCTATATATATTTATATGATTATCATGTTAGATATATTTTAGAAACAGATATTTCGCCTTGAAAATGGGGTTTTTCGACGATTAATCTATCTAAAGAGTAGGGCTGATTTTCACATAGAAATCATTCTTGCGTCAAGAAGATGTTATAATCAGCATAAAGCATAAATATTTTTCTTTACAATGATATGAAAATTATTTTATTTTACGCCGTACCAAAGTCAGGAACAAAAAAAAATCACGCTCATATTTATGAATAATTAAAAAAAGTAGTCAACTTTGCCGATGTGATAATACAGCGTTCTGATTGGTCAACTACGTCAACTACGTCATATATGTTCCGCTTTGGTTTATTAACATTTTGAAAACCAAATGTTAGTGTCCTAGTTTTGTGGCGTGCGCCTGTAATGCACGTGCGCGCAAGCAGTCATGGCAACAATCTGTGGACCCTGGATCAAATACATAATTTGCCCTTCTGATAATTATTTTCTACATTTTTTTCTTTTTTAATCATTTTTCTTTTTTTTTTCGACCAGTTTGTGGAGCGGCGGAGATCCTTGGAGTTTAATAATCGGTTATACATTGTCATTGCTCAGACGGCGAGCGTGCACGAGTATGAAATCACACAATTTCGCGCCATCATTAGAAAGAACAAATTGGTAATTTCCGGGTTTTTAGGGTCTTAATTATTATGATTATAAAGAAAACATGATTTTGCGTCAATTAGGTTTTAACATTATTTTGATCAGTGACTTTTCATCTTTCCAACGAATCTCAAAGTAAACAAATTAATTATGTACCAAAGTCAGGAACCAAAAGCGAAATTCTGGGTACAAAATAGCTGTTGAAATGTTACAAAAAATAACGACCATAAAAGTGGTGAAAAAAGATTATTTCAAAATTGTAAAATATGGCAAGTTTCATATCAAACTGAAGCTGAAGATCTCTAGAGTAATTACCGTTGCGTGCTGCCATGTTGACTAAAGTTATCGACCACAAAAGCAGCTATTTGTACACCCTTACAAATCTCACAGAAAATCTCGTGAATTTCAGCACACGTGAATGCACGAGATTACCAAAGAGACGCTGAATAAAAATCAGCATACAGCCTCATTATCGCGCACGCTGCGGTCTGACTGCATAATAACAATGATAACCCTCACAAATTATTTTTTACCTCTTCCCAGAACTCAACCTTCTCTTTAAGGAAAGACTTAAATTCATCCGTTGAAGGAGCATTCCACAACTCGATAGCAAGCCTATTCCAAGCATAGAGGCATTATCTCAATGTCTTGTGTAGATGAAAGTTATTGGTTATCGATCATCCCAAACGAAGTGAAAACTGAAAAGCATGGCAATTTCTTTATTTTTTACTACATTGCATTGGAGGGAAGAATAGGAACCAAACATGAGTCATACCGTGCCCTGGGCAGGTAACCCCGTTGACTACTCTATTCTCTCATTCCAATAGGCTTGATACAGGAACCACCCACTTCTGGTATGAAACGGGTAAATGTGAATAACATAATCCTTCTACATGTATTTCCTGACTTTCAATAGACAGGAAGATAATAGTGACAAACATAATATGTTTGTCACTATACAACCAATACAGGGTAAGTATAATGAGGCCATTAAAAAAATATATACATGTTTAGCGTCCCTGCCCACTTCCTTATTGGGGGCCGCCTCCTATTTCTTTCTTTTTTAATCAGAAATAGATCCATTTTAGCAGTGTTATTGAAGAAAAAAAAAATTAAAGAAAAAAACATGAAAAACACTGCTAAAATGGATTTCTGATTTAAAAAGGCAGAGGGGGCATGCCCCCCCCCCCGGCCCAAAAAAGCTAAACATGTTTTTATTTTTATTTGTTTGTGTGCAACCAGAAACTCCAGACATTGTGCATATTGAATAGCTGAGCCCATAACCATCTGGCCCTGAGCAGCTAAGGAACATCCAGGAATAATGCAGACCCATCTCGTTCAACATGACTAGAATTAATGGGGTCTCTATTCCTACATGTAGGAATACTTATTATTTGTCAAAAAACGTTTTTTTGATATATGAGTTCTCAATACCCAAAAGTTCTATTTAGATCCTTAGTGTTTATTTGTTTGTTTTTGTTTTTTCACTTTGCAAAAGATTTAGCAATTTGGTCAATGCCTGTAATAAAATGTTGATAAACATCATTTTATTCAGTTCAATTCAAAAGTTTCCATTGACCTAATTTTGCCCCCCCCCCCAAAAAAAATATACGGTATATACATGTATAAACAAAATTGTTCATTGTTGTCAATTACCGGTATCATCAAAAATGATCTAGCAAAATGAAATTAGCAAATAAACCGAATTTATGAGCCTTGTTCTTTACTACTTCTTGACTGAGCTCAATCATCGAGCACCATTTTATTTTGAAGTAAAACAATGAAATTATGCCAAATAATAGTGGAGGGGGGGGGG